>JAAIIK010020256.1:563055-575015 GCA_014706435.1 Silurus glanis
GCAGCAATAAAGCAAAACAGAAGTCTTTAATGTAAAAATAATCAAGAAAGCACACAAAGACAAAATGTCCAAAAACTTATGGTCCTCAGGGTAAGGTAATTCACACAATAGCAAGGTGTCCGAAAACTTATGGTCCCCCGAGTAAAGTAATCCACACAAAGCAAGGTGTCCGAAAACTTATGATCCCCTGTGTAAAGAAATCCACAACAACAGGGTCAAAACGTACAGTCCTCCAGGTGAAATAGTCCACTGAAAAAGCGCACATAAACAGAGAGAACAAACAAAAAAAAACACGCGACCGCTAGGCGAGCAAAACCCCGAGAAAATAGGAGAGCGGGAATTTGTGAATGGGAAAAAAAAAAACATAAAAAAAAAACCAAAGCAAAGCCGCGACGGGCGGCACGGCGCGAAACCGCGGAAGAACAAAGAAGAGAAGAAAACCGGAAGATCCGAAACTGAAAGCAAAATACGGGAAAAAACAAAACCGAGGGACAGGGATGTCTCAACAAAAAAACACGGAAGCAAACGAGACAATCTGGCAGCGAGCGTGAGAAAACCGTGTCTATTTATGTGATGGCAAGATGGCGGTCTGGACGGTTGCGGGTTCGCGCTACCCCGGAAGTGGAAGCACCGGAAGTGCCCGCGCCGCTGGTTGACATAAACATCTCCATGCTTCTACGGGTATGTCATCTGGTCCAACCGACTTCCCACTCTTCATCCTCTTAATCGCTGCTCTCACTTCCTCCTTACTAATCCTATCCACTTCCTGCTTCACTAACTCCACATCATCCAACCTTCTCTCTCTCTCATTTTCCTCATTCATCAGCTGCTCAAAATACTCCCTCCATCTTCTCAACACACTCTCCTCACTAGTCAACACATTTCCATCTCCATCCTTTATTTCTCTTACTTGCAACACATCCTTCCCAGCTCGGTCCCTCTGCCTGGCCAATTGGTACAAATCCTTTTCTCCTTCCTTAGTGTTCAACCTCTCATACAGCTCCTCGTATGCCTTTTCCTTGGCTTTCGCCACATCCCTCTTTACCTGCTGCCGCATCTCCTTGTACTCCTGCCTACTTTTCTCATCACCATGTCGATCCCACTTCTGTTTTGTTAAACTCTTTCCCCTTATGCTCTCCTGCACTTCCTCATTCCACCACTACGTCTCTTTGTCTTCCTTTCTATTTCCCGATGTCACACCAAGTACTTTTCTAGCTGCCTCCCTTATCACTCCTGCAGTAGTTTCACAATCATCCAGCACATCTTCACCACCACCGAGCCTCTGTCTGACCTCTTCCCTGAACCTCACACTACACTCTTCCTCCTTCAGTTTCCACCATCTTATTCTTCTTTCAGTCCTTCCTCTCCTCCTCTTCTTCTTCGCCTCCAAAACCATCCTACAGACCACCATCCGATGCTGTCTAGCTACACTGTCCCCCGCCAACACCTTACAGTCTCCAATCTCCTTCAGGTTGCATCTCCTACATAGAACATAATCCACCTGCGTGCACCTTCCTCCACTCTTATAGGTCACCCTATGATCCTCCTTCTTCTTAAAATACGTATTCACCACTGCCATTTCCATCCTTTTAGCAAAATCTACCACCATCTGCCCTTCCACATTTCTCTCCTTTAGGCCATACCTACCCATCACCTCCTCATCACCTCTGTTCCCTTCAACTACATGTCCATTAAAGTATGCACCAATCACCAATCGTTCATTTCTAGGTACACCATCTACCACTTCATCTAATTCACTCCAGAATCTTTCCTTCTCCTCCATCTCACAGCCGACTTGTGGAGCATAGGCAGTGATGACATTTATCATCATCCCTTCAACTTCCAGCTTCACGATCATCACCCTATCAGAAACTCTCTTCCCCACCACTACACTCTTACTGTACTCTTCCTTCAGAATCACCCCTACACCATTTCTTTTTCCATCCACACCATGATAAAACAGTTTAAACCCACCTCCAATGTTTCTGGCCTTACTCCCTTCACCTCCCTTGGTCTCCTGAACACACAACATATCTACCTTTCTCCTTTCCATCATATCAGCTACCTCTCTCCCTTTACCAGTCATAGTGCCAACATTTAAAGTACCAACCTTAACCTCTACTCTCCTACACTTCTCCTTTCCCTGTTGCCTCTGTAGATGTCTTCCACCTCTCCTTCTCCTCCTTCGGCCAACAGTAGCCCAATTTCCACCGGTACCCTGTTGGCCAACGATACCTGTGGCGGTCGTTGGTAACCCGGGCCTCGACCGAGCCAGTATGAAATTCTTAATCGTGACCCGCATATTTGATTTGGCACATGTTTTACGCTGGATGCCCTTCCTAACGCAACCCTCCCCATTTATCCGGGGCTTGGGACCGGCACTAAGAGTGCACTGGCTTGTGCCTCCCTAATGGCTGGGTTCTACAAAATTGCTATTAATACAGCTAAATCAATAATAAATACATTATTATTTAAATTTGATCAAAAACTTTTTTAAACTGATTTTTTACCTATACAGTTACACTACTCTGAATTATGCAGCACTTTTCTGAAATATTTTAATCATTTCTGCTGGGCTCAGACCCTCCTCAAGCCTCCTTTTCTTTTACACTCATTTAAGTCTACTCTCGCTACCTTTAAACTGTCTACAGCATCCCAGCCAACATGTCCATGTGGGCCCCATATGGGTTTTATCTGGGTTATATGGGCATCACGTGGGCATGGGGTCAGAGTGGGCACTTTGATGGGCTGAATATGGGCCCCAGCTTAGTCAGGGTTGTGGGGCCCAGTTAGGTTGCCCATTTTGTTTATTCGAGGGCCCTGTATGGGCCACATTTGGGCTATATTTAGCTATATTATTCAATTGATGATAAATTAAATTTATATGTTTTTTGCATGTTTTATATGATTGAAACAAAAATTTTATATATTAACAATAACATAACTTTAGTTTAAAAAAAAAAAATAAATAAATAAATAAATTCGCTTGTGCAGCTCACAGAGTCTCCCATTGGCTCCTGTGCTCTCGCCTTCTGATTCTGAAGAAACGGTCATGACTCACTACCACAGGAGCACCTGACCTGACCTGGAGAACCTGACATCTCAGTCACGGTAAGAAATTATCTTTGGTTTTAAATGAATCACATTTTACTGTTTGCTTTCATTTAATGTATACTTTTAAAATATTTGTGGTAATTAAAGTTACAGACACGATATAACGAAGGTCAGTGTGGAGATTGAACTGGTTTACCTCAGAGATAAACACCTGTGGAAAACGGAATATTCTTAACGATTGGGAAATAACTAGGAAATTGTCTACTAAAATGTGGAAATAACGACTTTTCAAACCATTTTTAACAGTGTTATCTCCATATAGTGTCCTCATGATAACAGGAGGGTAATACAGGAAAAGCACTGTGGAGTAATCTCTTTCTCTTTACTACCTTTATAACATGTGTATATATATATATATATATATATATATATATATATATAAATGTATATTTATAGATTTACATATATATATAATACACAGGGAAAAGCTCTGAGGAAACTGTGACAATACTGAAGATTATTTTAATCTGATTTAGGTGAAATAGGTAGAGGTGATAAAAAAAAAAACGTTCATATTTATATCATTTCTAAACACTGCTAAAAATATGATACGTTATGATTACGTTAAAGATAATGTAATTTTGCGCCGTTCATAAAGTCAGTCAGGCGCACCTAACACCCCCCCCCCCCCCCAAGGTCTCGGCTCCGAGACTTTACGCATGCGCAGATGTGTTTGACTTGAAGCTGTGCAGTGCAGACCGGCAAATTCGAGAGCAGACATCTCCGAATTCTTCCGAATCACTTTCACGGTATTTTTATGTCAAGCACGCTTCGGTCTGTGCAGTCAAGTCGAACACTTGCTGTGTTAGCTCCACTAAGGCTTTTTGAAGACAAAACATCGTTATAAGTAAGTAACTTAAACTAATGTTACAGTGGTCAGTTCATATTCACAGTCCAAGTGAACCAGTACGAATTTAATAATCGATCTGTGTTCAAGGTCCCACTAATTATTCTAAACATTAATCACAACAAAGCCTGAAATGCACCATATTGATGCATTTAACTTTTTGCATGGTATTGTGTAATTTTAACATTATTTACTCAGATCAGTTAACAGTTTGGGCAAATGGTGGATTAGAAGGTGCTTACAACCTTGTGATTTTTTTGTCTTCTTTTTTTTTTTTTGACTGATAGTCTTATGCTCATGTAACTTGCATGTATACAAATAATGGATTGTGCCCTGGTTGATACAGTAGCATGCTCTACTTTATATTAATTTTTTTGCTTTACAGGTAGCCTGAAGCAGAACCATTTGCTGAAAACTGTCAGTAAGAAAGAGCTGGAGACTGCTCTTGGTAAATGGTTCACAAATGCAAGAGACAGAGAAGTCAACCGTGCTTTGAGAGCCCAGCGGGACCATGATCGGAGGGCAGTACAGCTGGAAGTGTAAGTCATATAACCTATAGCTAGGGCTGCACAATTAATAATATTTTATCCCTATCACTGTTTTTGCCTCTGTTTAATTCAAGGAATACTCCACCCTGAGATGAAAGAATATCTTATAAATTACTTATCCTCAAGGCATCCTATACAGTGGCTGAGAGAGCTCAACATGCTGCAACTGAAGAAAACACATGCAAATAGAAAAAACCACCAGCAAATAAAAAAAAACAACGTTATCAGTATGACAACACGTGCTGCAATCCCCCACAATGCAACCAAACACAGAAACGCACTGCAAATCCTCACAACACAACCAAACACAGAAACACGCTGCAAATCCTCACAATAAAACCAAACGCAGAAACACGCTGCAAATCCTCACAACACAACCAAATAGCACAGATCACAAAATAAATGTTTCAAGGGGACCACAACAAGTGACAAACCCATGTGGGACTGCTTATTGTTCAATGTCTATTCGTCAGTGGTGTTGTCGATGACCTGAAAGGTGAGTTGTTTGTTTATTTTATCATTGTTTGTTTATGATTCCTTGGCCTTTGTATATTATTATCCTAAATAATCTGATGAAATACACAATTAACTGTAAAACATTATTATGTTAACTGGCAAAGCCAAGGAATCATGATCAGGATGTTAAAATAAACAAAAAACTCACCTTTTAGATCATTAACAACACCACTGATGAATAGACACTGAACAAGCAGTCCCGGGTTCGTCACTTGTTGGGGTCCCCATGAAACATTTATTTTGTGGTCTGTGCTATTTGCAGTGCAAATTAATTGGTTGTGTTGTGAGGATTTGCAGGACGTTTGTGTATTTAGTTATTTAGGATTTGCAGCATGTGTTATTTAACTGATGAAGATGTTTTCTTGATTTGCTCGTGTTTTTTCTATTTGCTATGTTTTCTTCAGTTGCAGTGCGTTGAACTTTCTGGTCCACCGTGATCCTAGGTGTGACTTACATCTTTCAGCTGATCAGAATCATTGTTCAATCACTGGCTTTTGGCAATAGCCAAATATTCGTTTAAGACTCAAGTTCAGACGCAAGGTTGATATTTTAATTGTTACATTCATAAGTTTTGGATTCCATGACTGGTCCCCCGGCATAAGTTATTACAGAGGTGGGAACAATTCACTGATGAGATTCTAGGATATGTCTTAATTATATTGATGCATGTTTTTTTAGATGCTGCTGTGAATGGTAGTATTTTAAAATGTACTAAATTGCCTTTTCTGTCTTCTCTTTCTTTACTGTTTTGAAGGTGTGCAGCCAAGGAATCTGCATAGACCCACCAGTGAACTATTCTACTTTAGTAATTCTGTTATTCCTGTTTTTTTACTTGAATTAATTTAAATTAAATGTGATTTACACATTCTGAGTTGAAGTCATTTCTTTTTCACAGTTCAAATACTCAACCATGTAATTTTAAACATATAGCAGCACATAAAATCAACTAATATTAGTTCTTTGTTTGGTCAGGCACAGTTTTACATTGTAACTGCGGTCAACTACCTGTCATTTATACCCCCTTCCAAATCAATTAGTCAAAGTCTGTCAGTTCTTTTGCCCTTTATCACTCAGATCATCAATTCTTCTCTCACCTCTGGCATTATTTCCATCTTCTTTAAAACTGCATTAATAACTCCTATACTGAAGAAACCAGATGCTAATACAAATAACTTTGATCATTTCTGTCCCATGCCATTTTAATGCAAAATTCTAGAAAAGGTAGTTTTGGTTCACATATTGGTAAATAATATTACATTAAAACTTGTATGAACAATTCCAATCAGGCTTCTGCTCTCACCATAGTACTGAGACTGCCCTTGATACAATCTTTAATGATCTTTTGGTAGCGGCTGACTCAGGACTTTCGTCTATTTACATTTTTCTTGACTTAACCTCAGCATTTGACACTTGCTCCCATTATATTTTATTAGATAGATTGCAGTCCATTGCAGTCCTGCAGTCTCACGCAGGTTCAGTCCTGGGCATCTTTCTATATATGATTTATTTATTGATACTTGAATGTATCTTTTATAAACATGATATTCAATTCCATTGTTATGATGACAACACCCAGCTCTCTCTGTGCTCAAAACCTACTTCTGACCTTCCCTCATCTAATGCTCAAATAATTTTCTCAAAATTAACATTAGTAAAACTGAAATACTCCTTGTGGGCACAAAAATGTTTTTTTTTTTTTTAATCTGTGTATTTATGGTTTCACAATTGCTCCTTCAACACAACTTAAGAGCTTGGGTGTTCTCTGTGACAACACCCTATCTTTTGAAGCACATAGTACGGTATTGAATTTTACAAAGATTTTTATTTTGAACATAAATATGCCGCACCTGTCTATAAGCCGCAGGTGCCTACATTGAAACTAATGTACTTTACACAGGCTTTAATGAAAGACAGGGTTAGGGTTACACGGCTTGCATCTAAACAGTAGCCTACCAAGAAAGTCATTGTTCACTGTCTTCCTCCTTCATTTCACAACAATTTCTCTCGGAGTTTATCTTTTGGCATCGTCGTGTGTTTAAAAATCACTATTAGTAAAGCTTTTCTCCCGATGCCGTGCAGCTCAAAACACAGGTGAAGTGCGTTTTTTTTATGCCCGGTTGTTTTCAGTGTGACGAATGATCCACCTTTCCTGTTGCCAGTCCGAGTGAGAGGCAGGTCAAATGTCAGAGGAACCTCATCCATATGCATGATGTGGTGCGGCCCGATTCAGTGGGAGCGCATCTCATTTGATATAAATAATTTCATTTTCATATCATTTTAATTTAATTTCATTGGTCTAATGTTATGGAGCGTCAGTTCTTTGGCTTGAAGCTTGTTAAACCAGGAAAAACCCAGGAAAAATCCATAAATTACCTGCTTCATTGTTTAAGCCGCGGGGTTCAAAGCGTGGGAAAAAAGTAGCGGCTTATAGTCCGGAAAATACGGTATTAACAAGATTTCCCAGACAGTTTATTATAACATCCAAAATATAAATTGCCTCCTCCTCGCCTTTTCAATTAGGAGCACTGCTATTATGGTTCATTCTTGTCACCTCACAAGACAACACAAGACAAGACAAAAGACAAAAAAAACCAAGTATAGCGCCGACTAGTAAACCTGCTGTATACTTGATTATACAGTACTTTGTAAGGAGAAATGTAAAAACTATACCCAGGAGAGAATACAAACAGAACAGAACAATGTAGTGCAAAAAAACAGCAGCAAGGAGGTGCAAAGACAGCATGTAAACATTCTACTGTAGTACAAGGTGCGAGTATAAATAATAATAAATAGATAAGTGGTGGTGGAGTGGATCGAAATGAGTGATGATTGTGTTTAGTCCAGGTTGTACAGTTCAGTAACACACATTTGAGTGAGTGTGTGTGTGTGACTGAGTGAGTGTGTGTGAGTTCTGTTTCAGTTCTGTGTATTAAGAAGCCTGATGGCTTGTGGAAAGAAACTGTTGCACAGTCTTGTTGTTGCGGCCCGAATGCTTCGGAACCGTTTTCCTGATGGTAGGAGTGTGAAAAGTGTGTGTGACGGGTGTGTGTGATCGTCCACAATGCTGTGTGCTTTGCGGATGCAGCGTGTAGTGTAAACGTCCATGATAGAGGGGAGAGAGATTCCGATGATCTTCTCAGCTGTCCTCACTATCCTCTGTAGGGTCTTGCGATCCGAGACGGTGCAATTCCCAAACCAGGCAGTGATGCAGCTGCTCAGGATGCTCTCAATGGTCCCTCTGTAGAACATGGTCAGGATGGGGGGAGGGAGGTGGGCTTTCCTCAGCCTTCTCAGGAAGTAGAGACGCTGCTGGGCTTTCTTGGTGATGGAGCTGGTGTTAAGTGACCAGGTGAGGTTGTCTGCCAGATGAACACCAAGGAATTTGGTGCTCTTGACGATCTCCACAGAAGATCCATCAATAATCAGTGGAGATTGGTCGCTCTGTGCTCGCCTGAAGTCCACAACCATCTCTTTCGTTTTGTCCACATTCAGAGACAGGTTGTTTGCTCCACACCAGGCAGTTAACCGTTGCACCTCTTCTCTATATGCTGACTCGTTGTTCTTGCTGATTAGACCCACCACGGTCGTGTCATCAGCGAACTTGATGATGTGGTTCGAGCTGTGCATTGCTACACAGTCGTGAGTCAGCAGAGTGAACAGCAGTGGGCTGAGCACACAGCCCTGGGGGGCCCCAGTGCTCAGTGTGGTGGTGCTGGAGATGCTGTTCCCGATCCTGACTGACTGAGGTCTCTCAGTCAGGAAGTCCAGGATCCAGTTACAGAGGGAGGTGTTCAGGCCCAGAAGGTTTAACTTCTCGATCAGGTGCTGAGGAATGATTGTGTTGAATGCTGAGCTGAAGTCAATGAACAGCATTCGTACATACGAGTCCTTGTTATCCAGGTGGGTGAGGGCCAGATGGAGGGTTGTGGAGATAGCATCGTCCGTGGAACGGTTTGGACGATACGCAAACTGCATGGGGTCCAGGGAGGGTGGAAGCTGTGTCTTAATGTGCCTCATGACGAGCCTCTCGAAACACTTCATCACGATGGGTGTGAGCGCGACGGGACGATAGTCATTGAGGCAGGAGACAGAAGACTTCTTCGGCACGGGAACAATGGTCGTTGTCTTGAGGCACGTGGGAACAACGTTGCTGCTCAGGGAGATGTTGAAGATGTCAGTGAGGACATCTGCTAGCTGTTCTGCACATTCCCTGAGCACTCTGCCAGGAATGTTGTCTGGTCCAGCAGACTTCCGTGGGTTAACTCTGCATAGAGTTTTCCTCACTTCAGCTGTGGTTAGACAGAGCACCTGGTCAGTGGGAGGAGGGATGGTCTTCCTCGCCACCACGTTGTTCTGCACCTCGAACCGGGCGTAGAAGTCGTTCAGCACATCTGGGAGGGAGGGGTCACGGTCACAAGCAGGTGATGTGGTCTTGTAATTCGTGATCGCCTGGATGCCCTGCCACATGCGCCGGGTGTCTCCACTGTCCTGGAAGTGGTTGTGGATTTTCTTCGCGTGTGCGCGCTTCGCCTCTCTGATGGCACGAGACAGTTTGGCCCTTGCTGTTTTTAAGGCCGCCTTGTCTCCTGATCTGAAGGCAGAGTCTCTTTGTTTCAGCAGCGCACGCACATTTGCAGTCATCCACGGTTTCTGGTTGGAGCGTGTAGTGATGGTCTTGGAGATGGTCACATCATCAACGCACTTGCTGATGTAGCTGGTCACTGATGATGTGTACTCCTCCAAGTTGATGGAATCGCCGTAGGTTGCAGCCTCTCTAAACATGTCCCAGTCAGTGCACTCAAAACAGTCCTGAAGAGCAGAAGTAGCTCCTTCTGGCCAGGTTCTCACCTGTTTCAGAACCGGTTTAGAGCGTCTGATGAGCGGTCTGTATGCTGGAATTAACATAACAGAGCTGTGGTCTGAGTATCCGAGATGGGGGCGGGGCTCCGCACGATACGCGCCGGGGATGGTTGTGTAAACAAGATCCAGCGTGTTCGCTCCTCTCGTTGCAAAGTCCACATGCTGATGGAGTTTAGGAAGCACAGTCTTGAGATTCGCATGGTTGAAATCTCCGGCGATAATAAACAATCCGTCGGGGTGAGCATTCTGCAGGTCGCTAATAGCACCATAGAGTTCACTCAGTGCCTCCTTAGCATTAGCACTGGGAGGAATGTACACTCCGACAATGTAAACTGTGGTGAATTCCCGTGGTAAATAAAAAGGTCTGCATCTAACAGTCACAAACTCCACTAGCGATGAGCAGTAGCGTGAAACAAGCACAGAGTTCTTACACCATTCCGTGTTGATATAAACACACACGCCACCACCGCGAGTCTTACCGCACAGAGCTGCGTTTCTGTCGGCTCGAAACACGGTTAGCCCGTCTAGCTGGATGGCGGCTTCCGGAACTCTGTCGCTGAGCCACGTCTCTGTGAAAACAAAGACGCAACAGTCTCTAAACTCTCGCCGTGTGGTTTGCTGGAGTCGGATGTAGTCCAGTTTATTGTCCAGGGAGCAGACGTTGGAAAGAAAAATGGACGGAATAGCCGGCCGGCTAGGGTTAGCATTTAGCCTAGCACGGACACCCGCCCGCTTGCCGCGCTTCCGCTTCCTCGAACAGCGCTTTCGACGTCTCCTCTCCCGGCCACCGGCATCAGGTAACACCAAGGGTTGGGGGCCTGGTCTTTGTGGCCGAGGTCGCAGCAAGCCGTGGTTGCGAAGGTTGTTGATAATATCATCATGCAGATTATTGGTTGCATGATGCCTGTACTGTAGCAGTGTCTGGTGGTCGTACACATGAACACAGCTGACTCTGGTGTCCATGTATTGTGGAAGGTCACGCTAAATATGGTGAAAGCACCATTTTTGGATCCGGAGAGGCCGCTGCGAGCTACTGCCGCGCCGCCATCTTGGAACGGATCATCTTGTCCGCGTTATATTACCGGTAAGGATTCGCATGATCGGTGTGTTGTTTGCCTGGGAGTGGAGCATGCACAATCGGCTCTCGAGGGAGTCAATTGCTCTCATTGCAGCTGCATGGCTATGCGCACGCTTCGCTCCCGGAGAGCGCTCTTTGAGAAGAGCTCTCTCCCTCGTGGCTCCGGTCCCGCTCTCGCTGAGGCACAGCGGCGCCTGCGCTCGTGGGGCTCGCAGGCCGATATAGCAGCGGGGCTGGAGTCGGATGCGTCCGCTTCAGCTTCGTCTGCTGAATCGAGCTCCTGCTCACTCGGAGAAGCAGGCCTGATGGCTGGTTCTTCTCCCGGTACGAGCAGCGCGGCATTACATGCCTCTCCTTCCGAGGAGGGAGAGCTGATGGATGCTAGCGAGCCCGCGGGTTCCTCACAGCCTGTGCTGTACGAGGAGCTCCTCGAGGTTGTGACGCGAGCCATTGCTAGGCTGGATTTAGCTTGGCCAATGGAGCAGCAGAAACAGCGCGCACCCAGTAAGCTGGATGAGCGTTTTCTGCGGCCTGTGTCACTTCCTCGGCGCTGGGGCCTGCCTTTTTTCCCCGATCTGCACGCCGAGGTGTCCAGATCCTGGGAAACCCCGTACTCAGCGCGCACTTCTTCTCACCACTCCTCGCTCTACGCGAACGTGGTTGGGGCTAAGGCGTGCGGCTACGGGGCGATGCCGCGTGTTGAAGAGACGCTAGCCAGCTATCTCTCTCCAAGCGTAGCATCGTCGCTGAAGGCTCCGGTGTTCCCTACTAAACCGCTACGTGCTACATCGGTTTTAGTAGGGAAGGCTTACGCGGCAGCAGGTCAGGCTGCGGGTTGTCTTCACACCATGGGTGTGTTACAGGCGTACCAGGCTGACCTGCTACGTGATCTGGATGAGGGAATTAGCCCCGGGACCGCTGATGTTAAGGAGTTACGTCGCGCTGCCGACTTAACCCTTAGGGCCACGAAGCACACGGCGCGGGCCGTTGGTCGGTC
>JAAIIK010020256.1:575025-615717 GCA_014706435.1 Silurus glanis
TTAACCCTTAGGGCCACGAAGCACACGGCGCGGGCCGTTGGTCGGTCAATGGTGGCCACAGAGAGGCATCAGTGGCTCACTTTGTCTGACCTCCCAGACAAGGATCGGGCTGTGCTTTTAAACGCACCGATGGCTCCTCGTGGCCTGTTTGGCGACGTGGTGACGGCGGTCGTGAACAGGTTTCAGGAGTCTAAAAAGCAATCGGCTGCGTTTCAGCAGTACCTCCCTCGCCGTTCACGTGGGGCTGGTCTGTGGCAGCCCCAGCCTGGTCCTTCCGGGCACTGCGAAGCCCAGAAACAGATCTCCGCGGGCGGGGCCTAAGGGTCCGAGGCGTCGCTCTGGGCCCAAGAAGGAGCAAGGTGACCTGAGGGTCCCCCTCGCCTCCAACAACCAGGCCGTGGTGCGGAGATCCTGACAATCTTCGGTCGAGGGGATGGTGTACACCTCACGCTACGGTGCCCGTCCCTCCCCTGCACCACCAGGAGGCCGGGCCGTTGGCTGTGCCACAGGATGTGCTTCAGAGCACGGCCTCCCTCCAGCGGGCGTCTCCCTCCACTTCCGCCCAGAGTCTCGGGAACGGATGGGGGAGACCCGCCGCCTCTCACAAGGTGTCATCAGCTGCAGGGCCCCGCCCCAGCTGCTCTGAGTGGGTCAGAGGCCAGCCCTGAGGGGCTGGTTCCCCTGAGGAACTTTCTGGCGGCATGGGAGGGGCTGCCAGAAGTCTCCCAGTGGGTCTTGCGGACCATAGAGGGTGGTTACGCAATCCAGTTCGCGTCCTCTCCTCCCTGTTTCAACGGGATGTGTCCCACCCTGGTGGGACCCGAGCAGGCTCTGGTCCTGGAACTAGAAATGCGCACACTCCTGGGGAAAGGGGCCATCGAGGTGGTTCCCCCCTCGGTTCAAGAGTCAGGCTTCTACAGCCCGTACTTCGTCGTTCCGAAGAAGGATGGCGGGTTGCGTCCCATTCTAGATCTTCGCTCCTTGAACCGCTCTCTCAGGAGGCTCAGGTTCAGGATGCTCACCCTCAAGGGGGTCGTGACTCAGATCAGGTCCGGGGACTGGTTCGTCACTATAGATCTGAAGGACGCATACTTTCACGTCTCCATCCTTCCTGCACACAGGAGGTTCCTGAGGTTTGCCTTCGGGGGCGTGGCATACCAATATCGGGTCCTCCCGTTCGGCCTGGCACTCTCGCCCCGCACCTTCACGAAGTGCGTCGATGCAGCACTGGCCCCGTTGCGGCTCCAGGGCATCCGCATTTTGAATTACATCGACGATTGGTTGATCCTGGCTCATTCAGAGCGGCAGGCGATTCGGCATCAAGATGTTGTCCTCGCCCACATGAAGGTGCTCAGGTTTCGGCTGAACGCCAGCAAAAGCATGCTTTCTCCTGCACAGAGAACCACCTTTTTGGGCGTGGTGTGGGACGCGACCAGGATGCAGGCACGGTTGTCGCCTGCTCGGTTCGAGGTCATCCTCACCGTTGTCAGGAGAGTGCGGGAAGGTCAGCCGCTCACTGTAAAGCAGTTCCAGAGGCTGCTGGGTCTCATGGCGGCAGCGTCCAGCATAGTTCCGCTCGGGCTCCTGCACATGAGGCCCCTCCAGTGGTGGTTCCGGGGCAGGGGGTTCTCCCTCAGGGGAAACCCGCATCGTGCTATCAAGGTCTCGCGGCGTGCCCTTCGAGCCTTAGATGTCTGGAAAGACCGAACTTTCCTGTCCCGTGGCCCGGTGCTGGGGGCTCCGTGCCATCGCGTGACACTGACGACGGACGCTTCCCTCACAGGGTGGGGAGCGGTCATGAGTGGCCACTCCGCCCAGGGTCTGTGGAGCGGCCCACGTCTCTCGTGGCACATAAATTGCCTGGAGATGATGGCAGTGTTTTTGGGGTTACAGCACTTCCTCCTGGCCCTGAGAGATCGCCATGTGTAGGTCCAGACAGACAACACTGCGGTGGTCTCTTACATCAACCACCTGGGGGGTCTCCGATCTCGCCCCTTGTACAAGCTAGCGCGAGCGGTCCTCTTATGGTCTCAGGACAGGCTCCTGTCCTTGAGGGCCATTTACATCCCGGGTCGGTTGAATGTCAGAGCAGATGCCCTGTCGAGGCAGGGCTTGAGGCCTGGGGAATGGCGACTCCACCCCGAGGTGGTGGAGCTCATATGGCGGAGGTTCTACAGAGCCCAGGTGGATCTTTTTGCGACCCAGGAGACCTCGCACTGTCCCCTCTGGTTCTCTATCTCCCGTTAGGGCTGGATGCCATGGTGCAGTCGTGGCCGAGGCTACGCCTGTACGCTTTCCCCCCCGATCGCTCTGCTCCCTGGAGTTCTGGAGAGAGTTCGCCGGGACGGAGACCACTCCTCCTGGTGGCGCCTCGATGGCTGGGCAAGCCATGGTTTGCGGATCTGGTGTCCCTGCTCGAGGGCCCTCCGTGGGAAATTCCTCCCAGGAGGGATCTCCTCTCACAGGCGGGCGGAACCCTGGTTCACCCCCGCCCAGAGTTGTGGAGGCTGTGGCTGTGGCCCCTGAGGGGGCACAGTTCGTAGCAGCTGGTCTCTCTACCGTGGTAGTTGGCACCCTTCTCCACTCCAGAGCTCCCTCCACGAGGAGGTCGTACGCCGCACGATGGCGACTGTTCGCGTCTTGGTGCGAGCACCATGGACTGAAACCTGTTAACTGCCCGATCGGTTCGATTTTGGAGTTCCTGAAGGAACAGTTCGCCGCAGGGTTGTCCCCTTCAACCCTGAAGGTTTACGTGTCTGCCATCGCGGCATATGGCACCCCACCTGCGGGGCAGTCGCTGGGTAGGCACCCACTGGTGACACGTTTCCTCCGCGGCACCCGGAGGCTGAGGCCCGGGACACGACCCAGAGTGCCTGTCTGGGATCTGGCTGTTGTGCTGGCGGCTCTGTCTGAGCCCCCCTTCGAGCCATTAGCTGATGTGGCCCTTAGGTTTCTGTCGATTAAGACCACCTTCCTCTTGGCGGTTTCCTCCCTGAAGAGGATCGGGGATCTGCAGGCTTTGTCCGTGCCCCCGTCTCGCCTGGAGTTTGCCCCTGGCATGACCAGGGCGTTTCTCTACCCGAGACCTGGGTACGTACCTAAGGTGCCTTCGGCTCCCTCACATCCTGTCGTGTTGCAGGCATTCTGCCCTTCTCCATTTACAGCCCCCGAACAGGAGCGACAGCACCGGCTGTGTCCAGTGCGAGCACTGGACACTTACCTCCGCAGGACGAGTCCATGGAGGAAGTCGGAGCAGCTGGTTGCCTGCTATGGCCCGAACAGGAAAAGTTTCCCGGCCAATAAGCAGACTTTGAGCAGATGGGTAGTGGATGCGATTGTGTCGGCTCATGAGTCCTCTGGCCTCCCCGCACCGCTCGGGGTCCGAGCTCACTCCACCCGGAGTGTGGCGGCCTCTACGGCCTGGTCCGCTGGAGTGTCCCTCCGGGACATCTGTGACGCTGCGGGTTGGTCCACCCCGCTGACCTTTGTCAGGTTCTATGACCTTGACCTCAGAGCCACCCCGGGCTCCTCTGTCCTACGTGCTGGTGCCGAGGCCCTCACTCTCTAGGCAGGGTCTGGTCAGTGTGGCGTGATTGGACACCCATAGCGTTTCGACGCAGCTCGAGTTCCTGAAGAGGAACGTCTCTAGGTTACGACCGTAACCCTAGTTCCCCGAGGGAACGAGACGCTGCGTCTCTGTGCCACACTCCCTGCATCCCTGCGGTGCTTACCTTCTCTCGCAGGAGCTAGCGTCTGGTCCATCTCGCAGCTTATCAGATTACACACGTGGTTCAGAGCGCGGTCACGCAGGGGCGTACCCATAGCGTTTCGACGCAGCGTCTCGTTCCCTCGGGGAACTAGGGTTACGGTCGTAACCTAGAGACGGTTTGAACTCTCCGACTGTCCTGTTATAGACACTGAGATGGTCTGTGAACTCTCCGACTGTGCCTTCAGCACCACCCTAGTGGTAATTTGCCACACCGCAGGGCTCTTCAGACCCAGCCACTCTGCTGGGTCTTAATTATTGTGGAAAATAAGTATTTGGTCAATAACAATAGTTCATCTTAATACTTTGTTATATACCCTTTGTTGGCAATGACAGAGATCAAACGTTTTCTGTAAGTCTCCACAAGGTTTTTACACACTGTTGCTGGTAGTTTGGCCCATTCCTCCATGCAGACCTCCTCTAGAGCAGTGATGTTTTGGGGCTGTCGCTGGGCAACACAGATTTTCAACTCCCTCCAAAGATTTTCTATGGGGTTGAGATCTGGAAACTGGCTAGGCCACTCCAGGACCTTTAAATGCTTCTTACGAAGCTACTCCTTCGTTGCCCGGGCGGTGTGTTTGGGATCATTGTCATGCTGAAAGACCCAGCCACGTTTCATCTTCAATGCCCTTGCTGATCGAAGGAGGTTGTCTCTCAAAATATCACGATACATGGCCCTATTCATTCTTTCCTTTACACGAATCAGTCTTCCTGGTCCCTTTGCAGAAAAACAGATGTTTCCACCCCCATGCTTCACAGTAAGTTTGGTGTTCTTTGGATGCAACTCAGCATTCTTTCTCCTCCAAACACGACAAGTTGAGTTTTTACCAAGAAGTTCTATTTTGGTTCATCTGACCATATGACATTCTCCCAATCCTCTTCTGGATCATCCAAATGCTCTCTAGCAAACTTCAGATGGGCCCGGACATGTACTGGCTTAAGCAGGGGGACACGTCTGGCACTGCAGGATTTGAGTCCCTGGCGGCGTAGTGTGTTACTGATGGTAGCCTTTGTTACTTTGGTCCCAGCTCTCTTCAGGTCATTCACTAGGTCCCCCCGTGTGGTTCTGGGATTTTTGCTCATTGTTCTTGTGATCGTTTGGACCCCACGGGGTGAGATCTTGCGTGGAGCCCCAGAACGAGGGAGATTATCAGTGGTCTTGTATGTCTTCCATTTTCTAATAATTGATCCCACAGTTGATTTCTTCACACCAAGCTGCTTACCTATTGCAGATTCAGTCTTCCCAGCCTGGTGCAGTTCTACAATTTTGTTTCTGGTGTCCTTTGACAGCTCTTTGGGCTTGGCCATATTGGAGTTTGGAGTCTGACTGTTTGAAGTTGTGGACAGGTTTTTTTTTTTTTACTGATAACGATTTCAAACAGGTGCCATTAATACAGGTAACAAGTGGAGGACAGAGGAGCCGCTTAAAGAAGACGTTACAGGTCTGTGAGAGCCAGAAATCTTGCTTTTTTTTGTAGGTGACCAAATACTTATTTTCCACCATAATTTGCAAACAAATTCTTAAAAAATCAGACAATGTGATTTTCTGGATTTTTTTTCCCCATTTTGTCTCTCATAGTTGAAGTGTACCTACGATGAAAATTACAGGCCTCTCTCATATTTCTAAGAGGGAGAACTTGCACAATTGGTGGCTGACTAAATACTTTTTTGCCCCACTGTATGTGTGTGTACATATAGCTATAAATCCAGCCTGATGCGAGTTTATGAACATGATCAGGTTAATGTTTCACCTGAGACACCACATTTTGAGGAAGAGATTGTTGGTGGTGCCTCTGGTGTTATGAAAGCCCACTTATTAGCATTGCATACTTAAAACATTGTTAAGGATTCCAAGCTCTCTGCAATGTTTTAAGAAGTATAACCTGTGTAACCAGTGTAGACAAAATGTTGATCAATTTGTGTGCACCAAGATATGCTTGTAGCAACTAGTTGAGGATTCCATGCTTAGACAATATTTTATCTAGTTGGTACTCATGGTGCAATTATCTCTAGTCTCTAGTCTACTCTCTCC
Source organism: Silurus glanis (assembly GCA_014706435.1). Lineage (NCBI taxonomy): Eukaryota > Metazoa > Chordata > Actinopteri > Siluriformes > Siluridae > Silurus > Silurus glanis. The sequence goes on from JAAIIK010020256.1 coordinate 580,824, forward strand.
CCTAAGCCTTAGCTAGATCTTACATTTTTTGGTCGAGTCCAGACCAACAAACTTGGCTTCTGGCCAAGGTTTCCATTTTAACAATTTATACATTTACTTCAATTACAATAAAGACATTTGCTTGTAGCTTAGGTGGCACAACAACTCTGGTACCTTACCTAATGCCTCCAAGTGTAATGAAAGCTGCTCACACTGATTTGAATAGTCAGAAGTTGTGGCTCTCCACTAACTGGCAATCTTTCCTTGGACAGGTCATACACACTTGTCAATATAGGATATATTTTTTAACTTTGAACTCAATTGCATATTCATCAAAACCAAGACAAATTTTCCCAGCAATGTTGTTGTAATACTGCCATCACAGGAACACTTTTGCTAGGGCTGAAATTAGCCACTAAAGTTAATGATCGGTGAACTAAGTGAAGTGTTTTCCATACAAATACCAATTACTTTTTTCTTTTTTATTATTGCCTTGCTTTTCGTGTCATTTTAACTCGGCATCCACTTTTGGCAATACTGAATATGTACTGGGTATGCCTTCTGAAATTTCGGCTGGATATCACTCTCAATATTAAATTCTGCTTTGATGTGCTTCAGTGTTCCAATGACATCTTGGAAAACCTATAAGGATTGCGCTAAAACACACTAAGGTAACCTTGTGCTCTGTGCAGGAAAATCTAGAGTTAACTTGCATGCTTCCCTTTCATGGGTTACAGTCTGAGGTCCAAATTAATTATAATAACATCAATACAAAGACTTACAAGGTGGTATCAGAAAGTTTCAAGACTAGCTCGGTTTACAAGAAAGTACCTTTAGACACCTACAAATTATTCCCATTGCACAGCAATACAGTGCTCCCAGCGTTCCTGCCACTTGTGGAATATGTCCTGGAACTCTTCTTTTCGGAGCATGTCAAGCACCTTCTGTGATTCATGCTGGTTCTCCACAATGGTGTCAAAACAGTGACCTTTGAGCTGGATCTTTATCTTCAGGAAGATAACGAAGTCCACAGGAGCCAAATCTGATGAGTGGGGTGCAGAACTGAGATAATGTGTATTGTGGATCTCTGACAATCATCCTGCACAAGTTGCCGAATGGTTTCAATATTTTCAGGGGTTGAGATCGTTGACTTTCTTCCTGATCTCTTGTTGTCTTCTATTGATGTTCTTCTACTTTTCAATAATGCATGCCACTAAAATCACGAACGACGTATTGCAGCATGAATGTCAAGTGTCTGTCATTTCAAATGTATTTGTGGAAGATTTGCCCAATTTCACACAGAATTACACATATGCTCTTTGTTCTAACTTGCTGTCCATGATGAAATAGCAGACATGATAACACACATGGTCAGAATAGCACCAGTTAACACTATTAGTCTCAAAACTTTTTTATACCACCTCATATGACAAAAAAAGTGGCCTGTGCAAACTATGTCACCAGAACCATAAAAGGCCATCTGTTAGATCACATCTCTGCATTTCTCTCCTACAGGAAAATTGAAGTCTGCAGCAAAACCCAAACAAAGATCAAGAATGGCATTTATAATGTGTGTAAATCTCTGTGTCATTCTTTCATTGCAGGAGTCTCACAGGAGTTAGATGTAGAGCAGTATATACAAGCACAAACAACAAAGAAAACTCTCCAGTCAATGGCCTACATGGAGTTAATTGGTGTTAAAACAAGTGTCATTTACAAACTGTTTGAATTGGCCTGAAATCCAGACAGTAGTGCAGAGTACTGATGTTTTTTATCATTGTTGTGAGAGACTCAGGTTGGGGCATAGTCCATGAGACCCACCAGACTATGGACTCTGGTTTGGTTTCTGAGCTGTCTTACTTATTTGTACTTTTTACTTATTTGTAAAATCCCTGGGAGTAGTTCACAAAAGTTTTGTATATGGTTCTAAATTAATATGCTTGATTTAAATATAACTAGTAAATATAACTATAAATATATGGGGTTACTACATAAATTATACCCCCATGAGAAGTTAGAAGTGGGTCCCCAAAACCTATAATTCAAGCTTTGTGATGATAGCATAATGATAACACTAGCTGCTAAAAGACAAATGGTCAATAGTAGCCATGTTTTAATAAGAATTAGTTCTTACTTAAAATCAATTTACAGATTAGCACATAAAGTATCTCACAAAAGTGAGTGCACCCCTCACATTTCAGCAACCATTTTATCTCTTTTCAAGGAACAATTCTATATCAATTAAACTTGGATATATATTTAAAGTAGTCAATGTGCAGCTTGTACAGCAGTATAGATTTACTATCCTCTGAAAATAACACAACATACAGCCATTAATGTCAAAATAGCTGGCAACAAATGTAAGTACACCCTAAGTAATAACAGCTGTTTAACCATGCAAGATCACATGTCCTATTCATCATGTTAATGCTTTTGTCTGCATGACAGGATCATACATTTATGTAGCTTGTATTAGAGCAGTTAAAATTTGAGGCTTTGTGTACAATTCTCTCATACAGACCACTAGATGTTCAACATGGCACCTCATGGCAAAGAACTTTGTGAGGATTTGAGAATTAGAATTATTGCTCTCCACAAAGATGGCCTAGGCTATAAAAAGATCGCCCTGAAACTGAGTTACAGTAAGTGGCCATGGTCATACAGAGGTTTTCCAAGATGTTCTACTCTAAACAGGCCTCACATGGGTCGATCAAAAAAGTTGTGTCCTTGTGCTGTGCGTCAGGTGCAGAAGCTGGCTTAAAAAAAAAAAATCCAGACGAATGAGTGATGCCAGCATTGCTTTAGAGGTTGCAAAAGGGGAAAATCTGCTCATCAGTGCTCAAACCATACGCCGCATTACGCTGAATGTCGGTTTGCATGGCCGCCATCCCAGAAAAAAGCTTCTTCTGAAGAACGCCCGCAAACACTTTGATAAAGACAACATGAATTACTGCAACTATGTCGTGTGGTCTGATTAGACTAAGATAAACTTGTTTGGCCTAGATGGTGTCCAACATGTGTGGTGACGCACTGGTGAGAAGTGCCTGTTCTGGCACGGAGGTGGTGTAATGAACTTCCCCTAGATGTCCGAACAGCGGAGTCCCAGGCCATGGGTTAAGACCTTTCTCTTCCTAAAACACTTAAACTAACACTTTCCAAGTTTGATTTGCTTTGTGGCAAATGTAAATGAGTACTAAGAAAATTGTCTTGCCTACAGTCAAGCATGGTGGTGGTAGCATCATGGTCTGAAGCTGCATGAGTGCTGCTGGTACTGGGGAGCTGCGGTTCATTGAGGGTAACATGGATTCCAACATATACTGTGACATTCTGAAGCAGAACATGATGCCCACCCTTCAAAAACTGGGCCAAACGTCCCCAAACACACCGCCAAGATGACAACTGCCTTGCTGAGGAAGCTGAAGATGAAGGTATTGGACTGGCCAAGTATGTCTCCAGACCTGAACCCTATTAAGCACCTGTGATGCATTCTCAAGTGGAAGGTGGAGAAGCACCATGTGTATAACATCCAGCAGCTCCTTGATGTCATGAAGAGGGTCCCAGCATTAACCTATGCAGCTCTGGTGAATTTCATGCCCAGGAGGATTAACGAAGTGCTAGATAACAATGGTTCTCACACAAAGTATTGACACTTTGGACACAGTTTTGACATGTTCACTTTGGGTGTACTCCGTTTTGTTGGCAGTTATTTTAACAATAATGGCTGTATGTTGAGTTATTTTCAGAGGACAGTAAATCTTTACTGCTATACAAGCTGCACATTGACTACTCTAAAATATATTCAAGTTTCATTTCTTAAGAATTGTCCCTTGAGAAGACATACTAAAACGATTGCTGAAATGTGAGAGTTCTACTCACTATTGTGAGATACTGTAAGTGTGCCATCTTTGTTTTTATTTTTATTTTTTGTTTAGTTTTTTCCACTTACATAAATGATTTACTGTTGAGTAATTATATTTTGTAATATTGTTTTTTATATACTGTTAAAATATGCAGGCAGTTTCATTTCAATTTAATAAAAGATGTCTGTACTATAGACTTATCATATAGAGTAAACCAATCATGCAATAAACCAGTTACATCCAGGGGTTTTTGTACATTATGTTGTGTCAGTCAAATCAACATCATTCAAAGTGCCTAATCCTATTTTTTAAGCATTACTTAAAATCTTAACTATGTATGGTCTATTCTCACCATTATGGTAAGGCTGCCATAGTCTGAACCGTGTAGCATTAGTCTGAGCTGTCGGAGGCAGTGGCAGATGCAGAAACAGAGGGTCAGTGGAGGAAGGAAAGTAGAACTCATGCATCAGTAGCCAGAAAATCCCTCCATTTACTGAATACTGTAGCAACAAGGAGTGCGAATGATCTGGAATTCCTGAGTAGACACCAACATAATAAACAAACATAATACAATTAAAAATTAAGTAATATCCCATATGGCAGACATACATTTGTCTAGACATTTACCTTTTGTAATAAATTTTAATGAAAACTGGATGTACAGAGTGTTTGTGCAGTCCAGATCTTGTGAAACCAGCATGCGCAATCCTTCCTGAATACAAAGAGCGATTTTTTTTTTTTATGCAATCACTGATTTTAAATGTGTTTGTAATCTTTTACATCCAACGAGTATTGTGGGTGTGTGAGTAGGAGTGAGTAGATAAATGACTTACCCCTTTAAATATGAGAGCGGTGCCTGATTTAAGAGGCTCTCCATTCAACATACCACGTTCTGCTCCATACATTTCAGGCCAGATTTCTGGATCCAGATTTTCGTTGAAGTCTTCCCTAAGCACAAAGGGCAGGGGAGCCATGGGGACACAGTGAACCCCACCATAACCTCTGTCACATCTGATGATCAACAAATAGACAGATAGACTGAAATACAAGCACATTCACTACTTTTGATAAAGTTCATCCCCTTGTGTGCAAATGTATGTTAGGTATATATATAGTTAAAGTCAAATACATGCAGTGTCCATTGTCACAAAGGCCATGCCCTGAACACATCCAGGGACAGCCAGATGAGAGTATCACATTGTCCAGAGCCCAGCTATCAACTCCAGGAGTGAAGCGAGGTTGGATCCAGCGAAACCTTGTCCTAGGTGAACTGCATAACAAAAAACAAAAAACAAATGATTATATATATATACTGCAAAAGCAAAATAAAAAAATTACGTATGAAAATACAGTCTTTAACTAACTTGGATTTTACAGACATTTTTGGTACTCCTCCAAGAAAAAAAGAGAACCTTTTGTCCAGGAAAAACGTTTCTCTTTTTTCTTGTTCAATAAAAATCTGCCTTTTTTCTTTTTTACATAAAATATTTTAAATAAAAAAACAAGAGCCTAAGAAACAAAGGACCATTTTACCTGCTATTTTGTTGCACAACATTAGAGGCAATCACTGCAAACAAGCTCTACATGAAACTACAACAGGTATTTTGGCCTACTGTTCATAAGCCAACAGCACCAGCTGTTTCAGGTTTGAAGGGTGCCTTTTCCAGACTGCATGTTTCAACTCCCTTCAATAAATCTTTGATAGGATTTAGATCAGGGCTCAGAGAATAGTCCATTGTTTAATTTTAAGCTATTTTTGGGTGCTTTTGCTGTAGGTTTTGGGCCATTATTCTATTGGAAACCCATAAGCTTTGACTGAGGCAGAGCTTTCTAATACAAGGCAGTACATTTGATTTAAGAATGGCTTGGTAGTCTTGAGATTTTTGATTGTGTCCTGCAGAGATTAACAGCTCTCTATACCAGATGCAACAAAGCAGCCATAAGCTTTACAATGGGTGTCTTGTTCTTTTTTTTTAAAGCTTAATTTTCGTGTCAGTTAACATACAGCAGATGTGCCTTGCCAAATTGGGGGCCAATCGCCCCAAAGCCAATTGCTTGTGAATGGGCACCTCCCATTCCCTCACCTACTTCTCATTCTCCCCGATACATTGTGGTTTGCCAATATGCATTCTAGCTAATTCTCACTATGGTTTCTTTGTTTTTCTTTTAACAGTGGAGTCATTCTGGAGTGGGGTCTTTTTTCATGGCGCCCACTCTAATTTAAAAAGTGATGGATGGCGCGGTCAGACACTTTGACTTTGGAGTTCAGATTGTATCTCTTTGTATGTTTTCCCTTGCTCTGCATCAACTATTTAGACTTTTATTTATACTTAAAGCAACATTGTGGACATTATATTTCTTAATTATATTTGCAACTGTAGTCACAGGAACATCAATCTGACTGGACATAATCTCTTTTACTGTTAACATGCATATCAGTTTTTCTGATAATTTCTGATTTTCTTGGAAGAGTACCAATGTGTTTGTGTCTGTATGTTACTTTTATCCAGAAAAAGCATCAAAAATACATATATAGAATACATATTTTGACAAGTTTGAAGGTGAATATTGCATACTTGGCTGCAGTGGGTAGATAAACAGTGACCCTCCTCCATTGGGAATACTGGGGAGTACTAAAGATGGAGCTCTGCATATATCTGGCACATCCAATAGCAGGCGGTATACACTCAGGTGTAACCAATGTCCAGTGGTGTCCACAATCAGTGGAGAACTCCAAGTGGACACCGTGGGTTGGTGTCACAGCTTTATTGCATCCTATGCTCAGATCAAACTGCAGAAATGAAGACGCTGACACCTCAAAGTCCCAACTCTCAGCATAGCGGAGATTCACTGTTAGGAGGCACACAGAAAAACTTAGCATAACTTGCATACTTTACCAACTCTTGTTAAGGCAAATTTAGCACCCACTCTTGACACACAAACACTGGCTTAAAAAATAAGTATAGGATTGTCATAAAAATAGAAGGCACAATAAAACAGGAAGCATATGCACGTTTGGCAAAATTTTAATAGATAGTGAAAAAAAATAAAACACAACAAATAAATATAAAAAAAATTAAAACAGTGAACACCATAAAACACAAACATAAGCAAAATGATGGATAGCAAATGTTCCAGCAGACCCAAAACCAGGCCCTCATTCAGGTGTATGCAGAGCAGGAACAGCAGTTCCAGGAGCTGGTCCATACCGAGGCAGCGCCCACTGCCGCCGCAATCGATGTCCCAGCACCCATGGCTCCTGTCCCGCTTAACAATTTGTGGAAAATGGCTGGCTTCGAAGTGAGCACTCTGTCTTCTGCCGCTCTTGTCCAGAGAGGCCCAGCTCACAGCCCAGCAACTCCCGGCCAAATTCATGCTGGAATACAACGACCTGAAGTGGGTGATTATACAGTCAAGAGCGTTTCCTGAAGTGCCAACAAGATCCTAGAACTCATGGTACCGGAGCAGTTTGTCACGTGGCTTCTGGTGAGGATGCTGGAGTGGGTTCAGTGACAGCATCCGGAGTCATTGGATGGGTGCTGGGTGAAGGTAAAATGTGTGCATGGGGATATCTATAAATATCCACTAGTTGCCATTCAATTTAATTAATTTTTATTTGTATAGCGCTTTTAACAATGAACATTGTTTCAAAGCAGCTTTACACAGATAATGTGGTGATAAAAATGAATAAGATGTTCTTTATAAGTGTTAGTTTGTCCCTGATAAGCAAGCCGGTGGTGACTGTGGCAAGGAAAAACTCCCTGAGATGGCATAAGGAAGAAACCTTGAGAGGAACCAGACTCAAGAGGGAACCCATCCTCAACTGGGTTGCACCGAATGTCCATTTATTGCAGATATACAATGTTGCGGGGTACAGTGATGGTGATCAGAAGCAAACTGTAGTCCTGAGTCAGTGTCAGAGTCAGTCCTGACACTATCCAGAAGCAGGCCTGGACGAAGTAGGAAGGTCCACAGAGGGAGGAGGGGCAGGAACAGTGGTCACTGGAACCTCAGGAGCATGTTTAACTCGACAGAGAGAGAGAGAGGAAGAGAGAGAGAGTAGAGAGAGGAAAAGAGAGAGAGAGAGAGAGAGAGAGAGAGAGAGAGAAGGATATGGATTATTATGTGTCCTTATTGTTGTATGATATTTAAGGACACTGTGTAGTTGGGGTCTCTGGCAAGACTCGCTATGGCAGCATAACTAAAAAGGAAAACCACAAGGTAACACAGACATGAGGGATCTCTGGTAAAAGAAACGACCCACCACACCACCATCAACAAACCTGAGAGGATGTGTAAGAGTGAGGGGACAACAGCATACAAATATCCCAGTTCACCAAAGACTCTATATCCATGATCTCTCCAGATCTGCTCCTTTACCTAAGAAAAATCTACTGATAAAAGACTTGACAAAATATGTTTTCAGCCTTGACTTGAACACTGAGACTGTGTCTGAGTCCCAAACACTGATTGGAAGGCTGTTCCATAACTGTGTGGCTTTATAAGAGAAAGATCTGCCCCCTGCTGTAGTCTTCATTATCTGAGGTACCAACAAATAGCCTGCACCTTTTGATCTAAGTAGGCATGGAGGATCATATTGGTACAGAAGTTCACTGAGATACTGCGGCGCGAGACCGTTAAGTGCTTTATACGTCAGTAGTAGTATTTTATAATGCGAGATTTAATTGGGAGCCAGTGTAAACTGATTAAAACAGGGGTGATGTGGTCATATTTTTTAGATCTAGTGAAGAATCTTGCTGCTGCATTCTGAACTGTACAATTTAGGGAAAAAACATAGCATTGAGGTAGCGGTAAGTCCCCACATTAACTATCCACTAATTCTGGGAATGAATTTACCCGCCTTTTCGCATCCATTAGGGAGATTGTGTGTGGATGGGTCCTACTATAAGGCAAATAGGTGTAGGATGTGAGCTATGTTGACTGGGGAGTGATGCCCCAGCTGTGGACGTCAGCTCTGCATCTGACAGACATGGTTAAAGAGGAGGGTTCTTCCCTCCACTCTCTCCAGGGAATTTTCCCTTAGGATTTCTCACTGGAGCAGACACGATACGACACACAGCTGAAAATGCCCTACCTAATGTTAAATGTTCCTGATAAAAGTGGGCTACAAACACAATTTAAATATTTTTGAAAAGAAGACACTTTGAGCTTTACTGTCAAAGTTCATAATTTGATATTGCTCAAAAAGTTGTTATAGATGATGAATTACCTTGAATATAAATTCCTGCATTGAATTTTTTTTTAATATATAAATACATGAAATCAGTCCTGAAGCAATCCAGAAACGCCATGTTTCATTAGTTTATATTTGAAGATGAAGATATGAAGATATCATGAAAAATGAGATTCCTACAAACATTTATCTGATACAATGTCTGGTTCACCCCTCCCCGCCACACCCAGCCCAAATTTTGGGACTCACAGCTAAAATGACCTACCTAAATTTAAATGTTAACAGATGATGACAAAAATGTGCTACATACACAATTAAAAAAATCTTTGGAAAGAAGACACTTTGAGCTTTACTAAATCATTCAAAGTTGATATTGTTCAAAAATATATTAATTTAGAGATGATGAAGTGCCATGGATTGTCTCCAGGTTACATATGTAACCCTAGTTCCCTGAGGGAACGAGACGCTGCATCGCAATGCTTTGGAAACGCGACCGCGTTGTTCATGCTCTAAAATAATGTTTGCAATCAGTCAAAATTGGAGGCAGGCTGTCACCGGTGGGGTGACGTCATGACCAGGACGTATAAAATGCACATGAAGTGAAGCCTGCACCAGCTTTTGTAAAAGAGAAGTTAGAGATAAAGGTACGGCGGAGGTGTGGCATAGAGAGCAGCATCTCATTCCCTCAGGGAGCTGGGTTACATACGTAACCTAGAGATGACTCGAGCTGCGTCACAACGCTTTGGGAACAAGAGTCTAATAACGCCACACTGACCAGTCCCTGACTAGTGTAAATGAGCACAGCTAGGTTGAAGCACAGAGGTGCCAGGAGTGGCGCAAAGGTTGTAAAACCTGATAAAGGTCAGCGGGGTGGACCAGCCCGGAGCATCGCAGAGGTCTTAGAGGGACACTCCAGAGGACCCAGCCTTCGAGGCTGCCACACTCCGGGTCGAGTGCGCTCTGCGGGGAGACCAGAGGACTCATAGGAGGATGCAATAGCATCGATAATCCATCTGATAAGGGGTTGCTTATGAGCAGGAAAGCCGGTTTAACCTCTCCTGGTCTGGGGTTCAAAATGGAGGAGGATTAAATGACTGGAGCCAAACAGGTCATGGGACGAACGAAGGCACCTTGAAGATGTAACCCGCACTGTAGATCACCTACTCTCCTCAGAGAGCAGATAGCCAGCAAGAACACAGTCTTAATAGACAAGTGCCTCCATGAAGTCTCAGCCAAAGGCTCGCAGGGGGGCTCAGACAGAGCCTTCAGCACTATAGCCAGGTCCCACCCAGGAACTCTTGGTCGAACCGGAGGCTGAGGCGCCGTGGAGAAAATGCATCAGGAGCGTGTCACTGCCCAGTGAATGTCCCGAAATGGGGGCGTGAAATGCAGAAACAGTGGATGCATAGACTTACTGGTGAACGGAGCCAAACCTTTTGCAAAGTGTTCCAGGAGGAACTCAAGCGCTGAACCAACTGGGCAGTGGACTCGATCAAATTGGGGCTGAGTGAACCACACAGTGAACAAACTCGATCTCGCGGCATACGACCTCCTCGTGGAGGGAGCTCTGGATTGGAGAATGGTCTCTACCACCTCGTTGGAGAGACCACAACCTCAGAGCTGTGCCCCCTCAGGGGCCACAGCCTCCACAGCTCTGGTCGACGAACCATGGACAGCCCGGCCACTGCAGGGATACCAGGAGGAGACGGACTCCGTCCGGGTGAACTCTCTTCAGAACTCCTGGAAATAGCACGATGGGGGGAAGGCGTATAGGCGCAGCCTTGGCTTTACCTTTGCTATGGTGTCCAGCCCCATAGGGGGTTGGAGGATATAGGGAGAACCATAGACAACAGTGTGACGTAACTCGAGACACGAACAGGTCTACTTGGGCTTTGCCAAACCTCTCCCAGATCTGCTCCATTCCTCGGGTCTGGACCCCTTCCTTTACACAGTGTCTGCTGCTTCATTCAACCGGCCTGTGATGTAAGCTGCTCTCCAGGAGAGGAGCTTCCCCTTGGCCCACAGGAGGATCTGGCTGATAGTCAAGACCACTGAGGTGTTGTGCGAACGGATCAACACATGATGGCCTCTGAGGTCCGGGAGGAAACGTTTCAGAGACAGAAACACAGCCAGCATCTCTAGGCAATTGATGTGCCATAGTAAAACATAGTGGAAAGCAACGAGGGAGGGAGCTGGAGCTGGCCATGGCCTAAAACACATTTTGTTGCATGGTTAATGAGCTAGGTCCCTGAGGAAGCCAGAGAGAAATGGGCACAGAGGAAGGCAGTGATACATGCCCTCCGGTCACCCACCAGAAGGTCTTGTCAAGACCTCTTGGTCAATTTTTGTTGTGGTTGTGGTTGTGACTGCGCCCGCCATGTAAGCGGCGTGGGAGATACCACTGGAACACTGCCGATTGTTTCTTCGCTTCCTGAAACCTTTTGACCACCGAGCTATCGCAGTCACCGAAAAGGCCTGAGGGCGAGAGTGGGGCATCCAGCAGCACAGCCTTGTTCCTGACAGAAATTTTGGACAGTCTCTTTTGTGGCTCACCAGGCCAGGTCCGCTGTATGGCGGCGCTTTTGCATCTGGCCGCTCATGATGTCTCCCACATCAAGCTCCCGCAGCAGTCGGCTTGGTATGCCTTTAACACCGCCATTGTGTGCAGACATCCAGCGGCCTGACCTGCCGAGGCATAAGACTTACCCACCAACGCTGACGTAGTGCGCAGAGGCTTGGTGGGTAGTGTCAGAGTCTTAAGGAAGGATGCCACACCTGGGGAGAGATAGCCTGCTAGCGTCTCTTCAACCTGTGGCATGACTCGATAGCCGTGATCCCTAAGCCCCATGACGTCAGAGTACACCACAGTTTTGGGGCAAAAGGGGCGGGCCAAAAAGGGCCATGCCCAGGGACTGCACACCTTCCCAGCCAACATGTCCATGTGGGCCCCACATGGGTTTTATCTGGGTTATATGGGCATCATGTGGGCATGGGGTCAGAGTGGGTATTTTGATGGGCTGAATGTGGGCCCCAGTTAGGCTGCCCATTTAGTTTATTTGAGGGCCCTGTATGGGCCACATTTGGCTATATTTATCTATATTACTCAAAAGAAATCTATCATTCAATTATTCAATTGATGATAAATTCAATTGATATGTTTTTTGCGTGTTTTATAACAACAGATTTAAAAAAAAAAATTATATATTAACAATAACATGATATGATCTTAAAAAAATAAAAAATTTAAAATTAAAATCGCTTGTGCAGCTCACAGAGTCTCTCATTGGCTCCTGTGTCTCCCACCTTCTGATTCTGAAGAAACGGTCATCACTCACTACACTGGAGCACCTGACCTGGATAACCTGACATCTCTGTCACGGTAAGAAATTATCTTTTGTTTTAAATTAATCACATTTTACTGTTGTTTTTATTTAATGTATACTTCTGAAAGATTTGTGGTAATTAAAGTTACAGGCACGATATAACAAAGGTCAGTGTGGAGAGTGAACTGGTTTACCTCAGAGATAAACACCTGTAGAAAACTGAACATTCTTAACGATTAGCAGATAACTAGGAAATTGTCTACTAAAATGTGGAAATAACGACTTTTCAAACCATTTTCACCCGTGTTATCTCCATATAGTGTCCTAATGATAACAGGAGGGTGAAACAGTAAAAGCACTATTGAGTAATCTCTTTCTCTTTACTACCTTTATAACATGTGTATATACAATACACAGAGAACAGCTCTGAGGAAACTGTGACAATACTGAAGATTATTTTAATGTGATTTAGGTGAAATAGGTGATAAAGGTTCATATTTATATCATTTCTAAACATTGCTAAAAATATGATACGGTATGATTACGTTAAAGATAAGGTAAATTTGCGCCGTTCAGAAAGTCAGTCAGTATTTATATTTAACATCATTTACTCAGATCAGTTAATAGTTTGGGCAAATGGTGGATTAGAAGGTGCTTACAACCTTGTGATTTTTAGTCTTTTTATTTTTTTTTTTTTTAGTTCTGATAGTCTTATGCTCATGTAACTTGCATGCTTTATACATACAAATAATAGGTTATGCCCTGGTTGATGCAGTAGCATGCTCTACTTTATATTAATTTTTTTTGCTTTACAGGTAGCCTGAAGCAGAACCCGTGGTAAATGGTTCACAAATGCAAGCGACAGAGAAGGTAACCGTGCTTTGAGAGCCCAGCAGGACCATGATTGCAGGGCAGTACAGCCGGAAGTGTAAGTCATATAACCTTGTAGCTAGGGCTGCACAATTAATAATATTTTATCCCAATCACTGTTTTTGCCTCTGTTTTAATTAAAGGAATACTCCACCCTGAGATGAAAGAATATCTTATAAATTACTTAGCCTCAAGGCATCCTATACAGTGGCTGAGAGAGCTCAACACGCTGCAACTGAAGAAAACACATGCAAATAGAAAAAACCACCAGCAAATTAAAAAAAAAAACAACGTTATCAGTTTGACAACACATGTGCTGCAAACCCCCACAATGCAACCAAACACAGAAACACGCTGCAAATCCTCACAACACAACCAAATAGCACAGATCACAAAAAAAATGTTTCAAGGGGACCACAACAAGTGACAAACCTGTCTGGGACTGCTTATTGTTCAATGTCTATTCGTCATTGGTGTTGTCGATGTACTGAAAGGTGAGTTGTTTGTTCATTTTATCATTGTTTGTTTATGATTCCTTGGGCTTTGGATATTATTATCCTAAATAATCTGATGAAATACACAATTAACTGTAAAATGTTATTATGTTAACTGGTAAAGCCAAGGAATCATGATCAGGATGTTAAAATAAACAAAAAAACTCACCTTTCAGATCATCAACAACACCACCACTGATGAATAGACACTGAACAAGCAGTCCCGGGTTCGTCACTTGTTGGGGTCCCCATGAAACATTTATTTTGTGGTCTGTGCTATTTGCAGTGCAAATTAATTGGTTGCGTTGTGAGGATTTGCAGCACGTGTTGTTTAACTGATGAAGATGTTTTCTTGATTTGCTGGTGTTTTTTCTATTTGCTATGTTTTCTTCATTTGCAGTGCGTTGAACTTTCTGGTCCACCGTGATCCTAGGTGTGACTTACATCTTTCAGCTGATCAGAATCATTGTTCAATCACTGGCTTTTGGCAAATGCCAAATATTCGTTTAAGAGTCAAGTTCAGACGCAAGGTTGATATTTTAATTGCTACATTCATAAGTTTTGAATTCCATGACTGGTCCCCCGGCATAAGTTATTACTGTGCGAGGCAGAGGTGGGAACAATTCACTGATGAGATTCTAGGATATGTCTTAATTATATTGATGCATGTTTTTTTTTAGATGCTGCTGTGAATGGTAGTATTTTAAAATGTACTAAATTGCCTTTTCTGTCTTCTCTTTCTTTACTGTTTTGAAGGTGTGCAGCCGAGGAATCTGCATAGACCCACCAGTGAACTATTCTACTTTAGTAATTCTGTTATTCCTGTTTCCTGTTTTTTTACTTGAATTAATTTAAATTAAATGTGATTTACACATTCTGAGTTGAAGTCATTTCTTTTTCACAGTTCAAATACTCAACCATGTAATTTTAAACATATAGCAGTACATAAAATCAACTAATATTAGTTTTTTGTTTGGTCAGGCACAGTTTTACATTGTAACTTTGTACATTATACAGTGTAACTGAGGTTTGAAATGGTTTGACAGTGGATTTTCCATAGTAAGATTAAGTACACATTAAGTTCACCCACAGAAATCAATGATGAAATTAATAAATGGGACCCATTTCTCACCCACCGTGGTCCCATAACAACCCCATAAAGGGGCCATTTGTGGGTTGACCCATGATTAAGTCATGTGCCCACTTTGGCCCCATTTTTAACACCGATTTGGGACCCAAATGGGCCCATATAAAGAACACCTATACAGGCCCCACTTAGAGCCCACCATGGACCCATCAGTCGCCCGTCTGGGCTAACATACATGGGGCCCATGTGGACCTGATGGACAAATTTCTCTAGGGCCCAAGTACCAGCCCATCAAAAGCCCACATGGGGCCCACATGACAATGTTGGCTGGGTTAGTGTGACCCCGACGTGGAGGTTGTGACGCCGGGAGCAAAGAGCACTTGTCAAGCTTTCTGGATGAACGGGTTCCACGGCAGGTCTCACAACCCCTAGGAGCACCTTGCTTTCGGGTTCGCTAGGAGCTTGCCCCCCACCCAGAGAGGCGGCGCTGCATGCTCTCGTGGAAGGGGGAAGAAACCGCTGAAGGGTGTGCTTCTGAAGCCTGTGAACGGGAGCTGGATGGGGCAGGTGAGGTAAGAGAAAGGATCAAGCCCATCTCTAAACCCTTTGCAAGGTCCATCTGCGAACCCCAGGAACTGGAACCCCGCTCTGCCTTAGCGAGAGTGGGACTAGAACTGTGAGGAGTAAGGGCACCCTCCTCGAAGAGTGCCCACCAGGAGCCGAGCAACCGCATAGACATGCAAGCGCAGTGCAAAGCGTTGGGACACAGCTCAATTTCCTGAAAGGGAAATACATTGCCTGCATTGAACATTATTTTAATTTCATATATAAATAATGTTCAATGCAGGCAATGTATTGAACTTTATTTTTATTTCATATATAAATAAAGTTCAATACATTGCCTGCATTGAACATTTTTTTTATTTCATATATAAATACATAAAATCAGTCCTGGAGCAATCCAGAAAAGTAAAATGAGATTCCTACAAACATTTATCTGAGACTATGTCTGATCATTTTCTTCCTTCACTGTATGAGAGACACCTGCTAAACTCAGGTGTCCATTCAAACAGTTGGCATATAAATTAATGGCTGAACATTAAAGGCTATTGTTATACATGTATGGCTATTGATATTGATTTGGCATTCATATTGATGGTCAGGTAGCCAGAAGAGCTATTGTTTTACAATCATGGCCATTCATATTGATGACGGCCTCTCCAATCCCAACAACACACACACACACACACACACACACACACACACACACACACACACACTTTTCAAACCTTTCTCTTATATAAACAAACAGGCAATAAAATTTATAATATCATATAAAACTGTAGAGATGTATTGTAACTTACAGATGTAAAATAGGTCAGATTTTCCATCCCCATGCATATCTCCAAGTCACTGTTGTTACTCTGCCCCCCAAAAATATTTTCCTCGTTGCTGCTTTGTGCAAATATCAGATAAAACTACTTTTTGACTGTTCATTTTTTTTCTTTGTTTTCTTTTTTTTTTGTAAACAGAGTCCAGTTGGCACGAGCTGGAAACAGACCTGCATCCATTTCCTGGTGCATCACAGTGCACATGCTCCTGTCTTGATTGTAAAGTTTGTTCGGTCAGAGTTTGTAAAGAGTAATAACTAAAAACTCACCCACGTGGGGAATAAAATCCTCCCATATATCATTAGAATCCTGCACTCATTGGCTACATTTTCCATCAATGATTTTGTTTCTATAATGCTACTGGCTGGAAATAAAATGTTTGAAATGATAGGTTGTTCAGAACAGAACGTCACGACACCTGCCTGAGTGTATACTAAAGCCTGAGATTCCTGAGATACTCTTTTACTGTTGTTGTTTTTCTTTTGTATATATTCATGTTAAGGCCTCATGTTAATAACATTACCAGGATAGCCTTTTTTCACCTTAGAAATATTGATACATTTAGAAATATGATGTTGTTACTGGTACATGCTTTTGTTACATCTAGACTATACTACTGTAACTCTTTATCCTCTTGGCATTCTAGAAAGTGCATAAATAGGCTTCAGTTAGTTATCACCCCTGTTTTAATCAGTCTACACTGGCACACATTAAATCTCACATTGATTATAAAATACTACAAATACAAATACTAATAAAGCACTGAATGGTCTCCAGCCGCAGTATCTGAGCAAGCTTTTGTACCATTATCATTAACATCCTTCCAGTTAGTGTTTTAGAATCAGACACAATCTCATTATGTCTAGTCTAAATATTTATTTGGTCAAGCCTTTTATTGGTAGGTTATTCTTAGGTGAAGGAGCAGATCTGGAGGGATCATGGATATAGAGTGTTTGGTAAATTAAAATATTTTCATGCTGTCGTCCCCCCACACTCAGCACTGTCAACAAACCTGAGTGAATGTGCAGTGTCGGGCTCTCTCATATCGCAGAGATCTCTCATGTCTGTATTACCTTCTAGCTTACCATTTTAGTTATGCTGCAGCTAGTTTTGCCAGAGCTCCATGACGTCTCCGAGTTTGACTTAATGGCACAGTGTGCAGCTTGTGTGCTGGGTGAGTGTAAAGGAGTGTATGTTAGCTTTTGGAAATGAGGTGGGGCATGAGAACACTGTCTCTGCCTCGCAAACAAACAGTGCTTTTGTTTTTTTTTTTATAATCTTGATATACTGACCAAACTGATACAAAAAGGGAATTGAATAATGAGTGCATACTAGTTTCTCCCCTCAGTTCTCTGAAAAATGTCATATTGTCCAATGTTCCTCCTTTTATTAGCGATTAAGCAATTATGAAAGAGCTGTTTAAGTACAGATTTCCCCTATGAAGAAAATCGCATCAGCTGTAAGTCCCCAATGGTTAAGCACTTGGTGTCTTTCAGGAGAATGTTTTTTAAGTTCCTTAATGAAGGTCAAAATTAAATGTGTTTTTTAAGTTGAGAATTGAAGGCTTTAGTTATAACATTTTCATTTCCACTTATGCTGACATCAAATGTTTTAAATTTGGTCAGATAGGGTATCTTGTCTGCGCCTGTCCTGAAAGAAGAGTGATCGCAGTGTTTCCAAATGACTGGGGCAGGAAGCAGCTGAACCTGTTGGAGCCAGTCACTATATGGCTACAGCTCCGCCTGCTGCTAAAAGCCCCACAACTGCTGCTGCACCAGGGCCTAAAAAGGTGAGCCCCAAGCTCAGACTGCAGCCCAGAGCTCCACTAGTTTTGTACCTGTCAGGGATCAACCTGCCACGCCTCCCTAGGTGGTTCTCACGCTGCCTCTCTCTGCCACTCTCGCCGTTAATCACCGGCAGCTGTTCCTCATCCCCGTTCCCCTTCATAAGCTCCCGTTCCGGCCTCATTTGCTGTTGGACCTCCCAGATGGATATCGTGACCTACCGGATTCTAGACCACCAGTATTTCCCACTGGTTCCTGCTCCCTGTTCCGATCATACAGATCATATTCACTGTGCGGATTACACTCGTGTTACGGATTACCTGCGTTATGGAATATACCCGCTTTGTGGAATCTACCCAGGTCCTGGATTTACCCTGCATTACGGTTTGTAACTCATCTAAACTCCTGTCTTGCTTCTCAAGGTAAATAAAAGATGATAGTTACTTCCGCTGTCTACCCGTGGTTACTATCCCAACAGAAGGTCCAACCTTAACAAAAAAAGGAATTGCCCTACCACGATAGATAGGCAGCCATACTCTGCTCCGGATTTCACCCGGAAGCCCCCTGCCGCTCCTCACAGATAATGCTCGGCGGTGCCGGATCATGCAAGCGCGGCTGTGCCACGCACCTCCAAGAGCCAGATGGAATTCCCGGCTCGCTTCTCCGGCGAAGCGGGCGAGTGGGGCTGATTCCTACGGAGCGTCGGCAGGTACGTGGAAGCACAGTCGTCCCAATTCCCCACCGAACGAGCCAAAGTTCTTTATTTCCCTCCTGTCTGGGGAGGCTCTCTGCCTCAGTCATTGCATTAGTACCTCACCATGTTACCGTGTTAAGCGTACATTCACGTCAGCTACAGCAGTGCGTTTTATCAATATTCTTCCAGAAATTACGATATTAAATAGATCTCTGTCTGACCCCGCAGAGCTCGACTGGGCCACTGAATACCTAGAATCAACGTTACGTTATACTCTAGAATCTATATCTATGTTGAGTCTAGATGATGTAGCTCCCCTTAAGACCAAAATGATCAGGGAGAAAAAATTAGCACAGTGGTATAATGATCATACGCGCACCTTAAAACAGACCACTCGGAAATTAACTTCTGTACCAGTATGATCCTCCCCGCCTACTTAGATCAAAAGGTGCAGGCTATCTAAGGCTATATAACGTATTTATTTAGTCAAGCCTTTTATCAGTATATTTTTTTCTTAGGTAAAGGCGCAGATCTGGAGGGAAAATGGATATAGAGTGTTTGGTGAACTGGGATATTTGTATGCTGTCGTCCCCTCATATTCACATGTTCACTCAGGTTCGTTGACGGTGGTGTGGTTGGTCATCTCTAATCCCAGAGATCCTTCATCTCTGTGTTACCTTCTGGTTCTCCCTTTTAGCTATGCTGCCATAGCGAGTCTTGCCGGAGGTCCAAACTGCACAGTGACGTTAACTTTCATACAACAATAAAGACATAATCTATATCCTTCTCCTCCTGTCACCGCTCTTCTCTCTCTCTCTCGCTCTCTCTCTCTCTTAGTCGAGTTAAACATGCTCCTGAGGTTCCAGTGACCATTGTTCCTGCCCCTCTCTTCTTCGTGGATCTTCCCACTTCGTCCAGGCCTGCCTCTGGATAGTGTTCTCTTCGATTGGAGGCCACTCTGTGCAGCTTGGGACAGTTTTTCATCTGCGCCTTGGGTGGTTCCATGAAATTCCGGAGTAAGAACGGGCGCTTTGAGGATGGATTGGATTGTAGCTAATGTCAACAGTCTGCTACATTGACTAAGGACTTCTTTTCGCTTCTGATCATCATCACTGCACCCCGCAACATTGTATATCTGCTATATATGGACATTCGGTGCAAACCAGATGAGGATGGGTTCCCTCTTGAGTCTGGTTCCTCTCAAGGTTTCTTCCTTATGCCATCTCGGGGAGTTTTTTCTTGCCACAGTCACCACCAGCTTGCTCATCAGGGACAAACTTACTTATAAAGAACATATTCACTTTTAATCACCACATTTTCTGTGTAAAGCTGCTTTGAGACAATGTTCGGCTGACCTCCACTCCACCCGCTCTGTTCTGAGAACCTGTTCAAAGACCTTGTACCCCCACAGAGGGCGCTGCTGCGCTCCTGAGTCCTGCCGAGAGCACCATCGTGCCCCAGATTTGGCTCCAAACCTCCACAGAGGGCGTCTCTCCACCTCTGATCTCCACCGAGGACGTCGCTCAGCCTCTGGTCTCCGCCGAGGGGGTCGTCCAGCCTCTGATCTCGGCCAAGGGCATTGCTCTGCCCCTTATCCATGCCCGAGGGTGTCGCTCCACCCCTGATCTCGGCCGAGGGGGTCACTCAGCCCCTGATCTCCACCAAGGGGGTAACTCGGCCCCTGATGTCTGCCGAGGGGGTCGCTCAGCCCCTGTTCTCTGCAGAGCGTTTCGTTCCACCCCTGATCTCGGCCAAGGGCGTCGCTCAACTCCTGATTTTGGCCGAAGGCGTCACTCAGCCTCTGATCTCCACCGAGGGCGTTGCTCCACTCCAGACCTTTTCAGAGGGTGTTACTCCGCTCCAGACCTCCGCAGAGGGTGTCGACCCACTCCACAAATTACAGATTTCCCCTATGAAGAAAATCGCATCAGCTGTAAGTCCCCAATGGTTAAGCACTTGGTGTCTTTCCGGAAAATGTTTTTTAAATTCCTTAATAAAGGTCAAAATTAAATGTGTTTTTTAAGTTGAGAATTGAAGGCTTTGATTATAAGATTTTCATTTCCACTTATGCTGACATCAAATGTTTTAAATGTGGTCAGATAGGGTATCTTGTCTGTGCCTGTCCTGAAAGACCAGTGTTTCCAAATGACTGGGGCAGGAAGCAGCTGAACCTGTTGGAGCCAGTCACTCTATGGCTACAGCTTCATCTGCTGCTAAAAGCCCCACAACTGCTGCTGCACCAGGGCCTAGTGAAGGTGAGCCCCAAGTTCAGACTGCAGCCCAGAGCTCCGCTAGTTTTGTACCTGTCAGGGATCCACCTGCCACGCCTCCCTCGGAGGTTCTCACACTGCCTGTCTCTGCCGCTCTCGGTGTTAATCACCGACAGCTGTTCCTCATCTCCGTTCCCCTTCATAAGCTTTCGTTCTGGCCTCATTTGCTGTCGGACCTCCCAGATGGATATTGTGACCTACCGGATTCCCCGCTGGTTCCTGCTCCCTGTTCTGATCATACGGATCATATTCACTGTGCGGATTACACTTGCGTTACAGACTACCTGCCTTGTGGATTATACCAGCTTTGTGGAATCTACCCGCTTCCTGGATTTACCCTGCGTTACGGTTTGCAACTCATCCAAACTCCTGTCTTTCTTCTCAAGGTAAATAAAAGATGATAGAGTTACTTCCGCTGTCTACTCGTGGTTACTATCCTAACAGTACCCACCCCAGGGAAGCATTGCTTGGCTGAACCAGACCAGGAAAAGTCCTGCTCAGCTGAACCTGGCAAAACTGCATGACAACCGAAAAAGTCACAGTGGACTCTGCCTGCACTGGCAGAGGCAGGCTCAGGTTTGCAGAGCTTTTGCCAAGAGACACCAGTCACTATACCAGTGTAAGGGGACGGGGGAGACATGGAAATGGAAGTTGAGCTACTTTTTAAAGTTCCAACATAGAGGACGAAACAACGTAAGGGACGAGGGAAAAAACAGACCAACAAAGAGTTGAAGCTAGATGGAGTTAAATCGGAACGTGAAGATCGCATGTTGGATTGAGTGTTTAACCAGGAGTCTCAGGAGAACATAATGTCAAGCATTTTTGAAGAGAAGGTGCTTTGAACTCTGCATAAACATTGATAGTCTATGTGGTGGGTTTTATTTTTAAGTGTTGTTTACTATTTGTTTGTTTTATTAATTTAATTTTAATAAATGGAATCTAGGTTGTGAGTTTTAACATAAATGGAGCAAGGGAAACCGTAAAGAGAGCAAAGTGGCCAGAGAATTGGACACTGACTGAGCTTCATTAAGCTCTCCAGGGCATGAAGAACGGGCTATTGCCAGGTATAGATGGTCTCCCTGTGTAGTTTTCCAAGGCTTTCTGGGCAATAATAAGGCAAGACATTCCAGAGGTCCTGGAAGTTATTTTAGACAGCAACTTATCTTTTAAAAATCATATTAACCAAGTTACAAAAACAGCCTTCTTTCACCTTAGAAATATTTCTAAGCTAAGAAACATGTTATCTATATCCGATGCAGAGAAGCTCGTCCATGCGTTCATGACCTCCAGAATAGACTACTGTAATGCATTACTAGGCGGATGTCCTGCATCATTAATAAACAAGCTTCAGTTAGTTCAGAACGCGGCAGCAAGAGTTCTTACTAGGTCAAGAAAATATGATCACATAACCCCAATCTTATCGTCCCTGCACTGGCTTCCTGTTAAGTTTCGAATAGACTACAAACTACTGCTTCTCACCTATAAAGCACTAAATGGTTTGGCTCCCATGTATCTCTCCAGTCTTTTAACACGCTACAATCCGTCACGCTCCCTGAGATCTCAAAACTCTGGGCTTCTAGTAGTTCCTAGAATAGCAAAGTCCACTAAAGGCGGTAGATCATTCTCACATTTAGCTCCTAAACTCTGGAATAGTCTTCCTGACATTGTTCGGGGTTCAGACACACTCACCCAGTTTAAGTGCAGATTAAAAACATATCTTTTTAGCAAAGCCTACACATAACACGTCTCACATCATAACCTTGTGCCCCAGAACATCTGATCACATGCACATTATCAACTTGTGCTGTTAATATCATGAAGAGCAGCTACGCTAATTGCTCTCCACTGCTTCTCTTTCTCTCCCCATCCCGAGGCTTTCTGAGGTTTGGCCAGCTCCAGTCACGTCCCACCTCGTGAAGATTATGGACCTAAGGATGATCCTGGGAAGTAGATGCCGAACTCGCAAACATCCCGAACCATCTACAGACGTACGAGTGCCAATTGGATCCCACTACATGTGTGGCATTGGACCTCCTGGAGTGTTTAAAGGCTCTGGCATGGAGAAGCTGATGCTGGATCTATGATGATCACAAATGTTGAAAAATGTTTTATACTTTTATACCAAAGACTGTAGAAAGAACATTTACTTATAATCTTATACTCCAGTGCTCATGTTAGTTCTCACTCTCCAGTGTTCTGTATTGTTGTAAGATTTATGATCAAAGTCTTGATGTCACCCAAATGAGGATGGGTTCCCCTTTTGAGTCTGGTTCCTCTCAAGGTTTCTTCCTCATTACATCTAAGGGAGTTTTTCCTTGCCACAGTCGCCACGGCTTGCTCATCAGGGACAAATACGCACCATTCACCTTGACTGTTGTTTTCTGTAAAGCTGCTTTGAGACAATGTCTGTTGTGAAAAGCGCTATAGAAATAAACTTGACTTGACTTGACTTGAGGTCCTAAGGGACAGTGTGAAGGGAGGACAGTGCCTGTCGAGCTGCAGGAGAGCTGTCTTGATCTTGCTGCCAAAAAAAGGGAGACCTGACCCACCTGAAGAACTAGCAACTGGTGTCGCTACTGTGCACTGAATGCAAGCTGTTGTCAAAAGCATTAGACTTGAGACAGTTTGGATGTTTCCAGGCTATTGGGCTTAAAGACCGGTTTGATTTTCCAAGACCAGGAAAAGGCTTTTGCATGGGTTGAGCATGAATACTTGTGGAAGGTGCTGGAAACCTTTGTGTTCAACCCTGGCTTCATAGCCATGATCAAGGTGTTGTACAGTGAAATTGATAATGTACTGAAAATTTATGGTTGTTTATGTGCCCCTTTTAAAGTGTACAGAGCGATAAGACAAGGCTGTTTACTGTCAGGAATCCTGTACACTCAATTGAAACTCTTGTAATCATCCTAAGAAGTCATCTTTCTGGTATTAATATTCAACAAGCTAATGCTTCACTTAACCTGTCAGCATATGCAGATGACCTGGTTATGATTGGATCCCAGTCTGATGTAAATGTTTTAAGAGACTTTGAGATTTTATTGTCAGCAAAGGTTAACTGTGGAAAGAGTGAAGCAGTTTTACTTAGGGAGGGGGGGAGACCTACACTCCCAGGAGGCCTGGTGTGGACAAATGGTGGTTTTAAGTACTTGGGTGTCTACCTAGGGAGTAATGAGTTTTTGAATAAAAACTGGGAAGGCAGTGTAGAGCACATCAAGGGCATACTGAGCAGGTAGAAGTGGCTGATCCACATCCAAAGATTCCTACAGAGGCGAACACTGGTGATCAACAATCTGGCAGCGTTTTCTCTGTGGTTTAAGCTGGCATGCGTGGATCTGCCACCAATCCTGCTAGCAAACATCGAGGCCAGCTTGTAGATTTCTTCTGGAATAGTTTGCACTGGATTCTGCAGAGTGTCCTCTACCTGCCCAAGGTGGAATGGGGGCAAGGGCTGGTTCATCTCACCAGCAGAACTGCAGCTTTTCGCCTCCCATTTATCCAGAGACTCTTAAACCAGGCCCAAGAACCTGATATGGAGAACAGCAGCCAGTGAACTTTTGCACATGGTGGGAGGACTGGGGCTGGACAGAACTTTGTTTTGTCTTTATGTGTCCAGATTTGACCAGTGTTTTACCGCAAACCTTTTAAAATATGGATTTTTTTTTTTTTTTACGGACTATGGGTTGCAGAACACTACACTTTCTTCTAGAGGAGAACCTGGTTTATGGCTCATCTCCGGTGTCTGGTGGGCATCAAAGGGATAGACCTGTAAAGAAGGGTGGACCTGGCTCCTTGGCAGGGTAGAGACCTCAGAAATTTGTCCATGGCTAACTTTTTAACTATGTTTCTCTGGTTGTAACCACCTCTTGGTGGTTTATAGGAGCTGGTCTATTTGTGTCCGGAGTGGTTTCCTGACTCAGTATGCCTAGTGGTGGAACTCTGTAGGAAGAACCAGTAACATGCCAGGATTTCCTCCTTTATGAGGTCATAGTCATGTGCATTTTATTCCCCACGTGAACAAGTTCTTAGTTTTATTAAAAACTTTCTTTCGTCTTTTAGGGGGTCCCCCATTAGGGGTCTAGTTGCATGTTTTTATGCTGGATGCCCTTCCTAACGCAACCCTCCCCATTATGCGTTATGGTCTATACAAACACAAAACTGACTTAAAACTGACTTATACACTTCTGGTTAGATGCTAACTGCTTTTCATTTTGTCTGTACATGTACCTTACACAATGACAATTAAGTTGAATCTAATATTATCCATTCTAATGAAATTTAGTAAAGACTCTTTGTGTTTGAATTGATTTAGTTATATGAATTAAGAAAATGCTGCAGAATTATTTGAGAGAGGGTTCTGCTTCATCTTACTCCTGCAACACTGTAGCTATAGCTTTAGCTATATACACAATAAATGAGTGAATGTTTTTAGATAAAAACTATTAAATCTCAAAACAGGTCATGTCTTATGGCAAAGACAGTCATTAAAATATAATATAGTTTTATGTATGTTACATAAGTCACATTTTGTCCTTGCAAAAGACCATTCATATTTTTTTTTTATGTCAAAGGAATGTGTTAAATTCACAGTGTGAATAATTCCACAATGTAAGAATTACGGTTGCTAAAATATACTTAAAATGTGGATAGCACACGTTTTTGAGCTCTGTCGCTTGCTGTCCATACATGCTTGAGAGAGGTGAACACATCCGCTGCATATTAATGGCTCCAGTACATACAGTGGGTACGGAAAGTATTCAGACCCCCTTAAATGTTTCACTCTTTGTTATATTGCAGCCATTTGCTAAAATCATTTAAGTTCATTTCTTTTCCTCATTAATGTACACATAGCACCCCATATTGACAGAAAAACACAGAATTGTTGACATTGTTGCAGATTTATTATAAAAGAAAAACTGAAATATCACATGGTCCTAAGTATTCAGACCTTTTGCTGTGACACACATATAGCACTCAGGTGCTATCCATTTCTTCTGATCATCCTTGAGATGGTTCTACACCTTCATTTGAGTCCAGCTGTGTTTGATTATACTGATTGGACTTGATTAGGAAAGCCACAAACATGTCTATATAAGACTTTACAGATCCCAATGCATGTCAGAGCAAATGAGAATCATGAGGACAAAGGAACTGCCTGAAGAGCTCAGAGACAGAATTGTGGCAAGGCACAGATTTGGCCAAGGTTACAAATAAATTTCTGCTGCACTTAAGGTTCCTAAGAGCACAGTGGCCTCCATAATCCTTAAATGGAAGATGGTTGGGACAACCAGAACCCTTCCTAGAGCTGGCCATCTTCTTTTTTAATAAATCTGCAACAAATGTCAACAATTGTGTTTTTCTGTCAATATGGGGTGCTATGTGTACATTAATGAGGAAGAAAAATTAACTTAAATGATTTTAGCAAATGGCTGCAATATAACAAAGTTAATTAAAGGGGGTCTGAATACTTTCCGTACCCACTGTATATAAATAACTGAATGAGTATTTAGTACATTTCTTAATTAACTAATTAATTAATTAACTGCCTTGCATCTGCATTGCATTGAGTCAACCAACTTCTGGTGCCTAAAAACAAGTATTCAGCCCAGGATTACTGAACTTTATTCCACAATTCCTGTTCATTTTAGGTTTTGAATTATACACTGCATTTAATGTCACCCCACAAGTTTTCATTTGGGTTACAGTCAAGGTACTGGTGACCACTCCAACACCTCAATCCTTTTTTTCTGAAACAAAGGTGTTGCTTGCTTATTTGTGTGTTTGGGGTGACTGTCTTGTTGAAGCACCTATTTCAGGGGCAGTTTGTCTTCAGCATAGGGCAACATAATCTAAAGTGTTTTGATATATTAAATCTGATCAATGATCCTTGTTATACAATAAATAGGCCCAATGCGATTGTATGAAAAACATCCCCAATGTTTTATCATTTAGATCTTATGCTTCAATTTGTTTTAACAGCAGTTGCTTGTTTTCTTTCACATGTTTAGGCTTTTTATTGCCATTTTAAAGCAATTGAGATAATTTTAGCTTAGCACCCTATAATTTGTTTTCCCCTCAAATCAACTTAATAATCAAATCACATTGTTCCTCAAAACAATGTTTAGAATGGTCTCTTTTACTTGGCAATGTTTAAAATTTCCCTATCACCCACAGTCACCTGGAATGGTAAAGAGAACAAACAACCATTAGGAAACATGTTACTTAAGCCTGTATTCACACAGGCTGACATGGGACTGTTGTTCTCCCTGCAGCACTCACAGAGATGAGAATGACCCCATCTTCAACGACTAAACTGTCACCTTTAAAATTTTTGATAGGTAGGCATTTTCCGACCAATGGGTCAGGGGCCACAATGGCATTTCTTCCTTAGGTAACCTGGAAGTGATGGTGGATGACTACATTTCTGCCCTAGTCAAAAAATTTAAGAGTGCTGATGTCTCACTAACTCTCCCTCTGCTTTCAGACAAGCCAACACACCCTTTTGTACCTAAATAGCAGGTCCTGGTAAGAAGCCTGAAGCCTACCAAGGTCGGTGAGCCGAAGTATCTGGGTTCAACGACTGTTATAGCTGTAACCAGAACTGGAGTTCCGACTGATTATCAGCCACAGTGATAATTTACGTAAGCAGAATCAAAGCAGCACCAACTTAATCTGTGCACTAATTTGTCTATTGGCCTAAGAAGCCTACCTAAGTGAGTACTTAGGGCTGAAAGAGCCCATTTAAAAAATGATTTCTTTATAGCAGAAAGGGGCCACCTCTGTGGTAAAAAAATAAACCACACTCTACTGTTTTCTTTTGCTTACCCTGATCCCTGGTCTAAATTTCATAACAGTATGTGCATAGTTGTATTTACACTCCTAAAGCTCCTTATCCTTTTTTAACAAATTATTCCGAGAGGGGAAACTGTTATGTGTACAGAAACCTCCATGAAGCCTCTTGACGTCTTGGAGAATATTAAATAATTGCTGAGCAAAGTTTATTTAAAAGATTATTATTTAATTACAAGGGTTGAACACTACTTTGTTTTAGGATTGATTGTTGTATTGATTGTTGGGATTGTACTTATGTATATGTTTGTATGTTTGACAATTGTAAGACAGGCCATAAAGGCCTTGTTTGGATTGGTAATGATGAAGGATTATATGCACGTAGTGACGAAATAAAAAAAATAAAAAACAATTGTTTTATATTATTTCTTAACCTTTTCATTTGTATTTTATATTAACAATCCTGTTCTCTTTAAGAACAGCCTATGTTATGGTGTAAGGCGCTAGATTATAAATAATTTTAATAAAGTGACCATTGTTAACATTAAGATGGGTCTCACACTAGTTCTCTAAACAGTGTCTATAAGAACATTACAATGCGAGTACATAAGATATACGGAATGTCTTTTTCTGGCCTCACACATGTCTGGTTACTATGTCTTACCCAATCAGGAAAGGTTTTAGCTCATGTTTTGTTTAGTGTGTGTGTGTGTGTGTGTGTGTGTGTGTGTGTGTGTGTGTTTTATTTATATATATATATATATATATATATATATATATTAGGGATGCCACAATTCTCAATATAATATTGAACCGTTCGGTACGACATCCACGGTTCAATACGCGCTTGTGAATTGCAGTTTTTTTGGTTTTACGTTTAAATAATTTATGTGCTTTTTATTTCTCTCCGAATTGACTGTTTGTGTGTGCCTGTAAGTCTACGAGCTGAGATGAGGAAACTCCTCCCCGCGAGTAAATGTTCAATCACTATGCTCTAAAGTTAGAGGGCACTGAACCATCATTCCACACTTTTTAACATGGCGAGCGGTGGTGAAGTGAGGCTACAGTACGAGGAGGCGCCAGCGTTTTTTAAATCTGTGGTGTGGAGACATTTCGGTTTTGCTGTTGAGTATAATGCAGAGGAAGAAAAAACGGTAAACAAAAAAATGACTGTCTGCAAGCATTGTTTTACACGTGTAGCCTACTCAAACGGAAACACTTCCAATATGATTGCACATCTGCGGCGCCATCACCCAGCAATATCAATGTCTGAAGGCAGGATAGCAGAGCAGGTAATAAAGTCCTCCAAAAAACAACAGTCCCTCGCTGAATCCTTCCAGCATACATACCCAACTGGTTCTGAGAGACACATGAAAATAACAAAGGCAGTGGGGGTGTTCATTGCCAAAGATTTGCAGCCGTTTTCGGTGATTGGAGATGCAGGCTTTTGTCATCTTATAAAAACACTCGATACGTGTTAAAGACTACCGTCTCGCACTTTTTCAGCACCGAGATAATTCCCGACCTCTATGAAAAGACATGCAACAGTATTGTGTACGAATTGGCTCAAGTATCTATTCAAATACAGGAATAGATAGCTGACCTAAGTGAAATTGCACTTTACATTCTGAATGAAGGATACTGTACTGGAGTACTGTTAAGTTTAATTAAGATGGTTTATTTATGTTCACTGAAGTACAAGTATGTTTATTTGAAATGGTCAATTTATGTTTACTAACTTCACATGTATGTTTATTTTCAAAATTTAGGAACTTGTGTTCCCCAGTTTGTACATGGGCTACCAGCAGCTGTGAGATGTCAGTGTTAATTTTAAAATAAAAAATGCTTCTATTATACAAAACACTAGGAACCAGTGGACTTTTCTTTGCTTTTAAGTAAAATAAAGGAGTATTGCAATAAATCGTTTTTATTTGTTTCTTCTTAACCTCTTACTGTTCCTATTGCCTAAGCATAGAATAACAAAAAACACTTTTATGTGTTAAGCCATCAGAACCGAACCGAACCGAAAACCGTGGTAAAAAAACCGAGTTATGTATTGAACCGTGGGCTAACTGTATTGTTGCATCCCTAATAAATAAATAAATAAATAAATAAATAAATAAATATATATATATACATACACACAAATGACGAAGAACGTATGCACCATTCTGTGTGCTGTGATTTTATTTTTATTTTTTTTCCCTGATCAGAAAAGACACCAAAAGCATCATAGATCGCATGGGAAACCTGTCCAGGAATTAGGTTTTTGTTCGGGCATTATAAAAATTGTGTCCAGATTGTCTGAACCAGTTTCAATGACAAGAATTATACTTCCCTTGTTGTAGGGAATCAAAAAGCACTTAGATGTGTTGGTTAGTGCTGACTTACTTTCTTCTAAATCAGTGTGGAAGACCAGGGCTGTGTCCAAAGACAGACAATCAGCTGTCACCTCTCCACCCACCACTCTAAACCAATTGTGTCTTAAGGGTGATGTGCTATCAAACTTGTCATGGAAGCCACTCCTGGAACTATCATTCATACCAATCAGAACATCATCAAGTGCCCACTGAACTGAGTGTTTTCCTGAAATAGGAAGAAACAATGAAATAAGCAAGACAATATAAACAATATAAAACAACAGATGTGCTAGTGTGATCCAATTATGTATATTATTTTTATAATTAATATTTACAGTTAAAATATTTCCAATGTATTAATGGTGACAGAATATCTTACCTTGTTTGGATTGCCACCAGCGGAACACAGTGTAAGGTGTTTTTGCTTGAGACGGCAGTTCAATGGTCACAACTTGTGGTTCTAGAAATGAGCCAAAATCTAGCATACGTAAGAATTTCCACTGCACCCCATTATTAGTGGAGTACTGGACAATCACCCCTGAAATACCAACCAAAGTAAAATTATGTGACAGATCCTAACTGATCTTTAATGAGTGTAACTAAAGAAGTAGCTAAAATAATACCTTCATTGCAAGAATTAGGCCTGGTGCAGGCTGGGCTTGTGTTCTTTCCACAAAGCCTAATGTAGAATTGAACAAGTCTGTGGCAAGGAATATATATTAGTAGTGTGCAGCTTGTATAGAAGTACAGATTAAAAAACTAACAACATACAGCAATAATTGTCTAAATAACTGCCAAAAAAAGTGAGTACACCCTAAGTGAACATGTCAAAACTGTGTCCAAAGTGTCAATATTTTGAGTGAGCGCCATTTGTTATTTAGCACTGTCTTTATCCTCCTGGGCAAGGAATTCACCAGAGCTGCACAAGTTGTTGCTGGGATTCTCTTCCACTCCTCAATAATGACATCACAGAGCTGCTGGATGTTAGACACATTTCTCCACCTTCCCCTTGAGGATGCCCCATAGGTGCTCAATAGGTTTCAGGTCTGGAAACATACATGGCCACACCATCACCTTCATCTTCCTCAGCAAGGCAGTTGTCATCTTGGTGGTGTGTTTGAGGTCATTATTATGTTGGAAAACTGCAATTTCTCCCAGTTTCTAAAGGGAGACATCATGTTCTTCTTCGGAATGTCAGAGTACATGTTGTAATCAATGTTTCCCTGATGAACCACAGATCCCCAGCACCAGCAGCACTTATGCAGCCCCAGACTATGATGCTACCACCATTATGCTTAAGTGTAGGCAAGACCCAATTTTTTTGGTACTTCTCACCAGGGCGTCACCAGACATGCTGGACACCATCAGAGCCAAACAAGTTTATTTTATTCTTATTAGACCACAGGACATGGTTCCAGTAATTCATGCTTTTGGACAGGTTGTCTTCAGCAAACTGTTTAGCTTTCTTGTGAGCCAGCTTCAGCCAACGAGGTGCCACCAAGAGGAGACGGGCTCCTTCCTGGCGGATTCTCTCCAGAACTCCCGGGAGCAGCGCTATAGGGGGAAAGGTGTACAGCCCCAATGGTGCTGGGTGAGAGAGAGAGAACCAGAGGGGACAGTGCGAAGTCTCCCAAGTCGCAAACAGATCCACCTGGGCGCTGTAATAACTCTGCCATATCTGCTCCACCACCTTGGGGTGGAGCCTCCATTCCCCTGGCCTCGGCCCTTGCCTCGAGAGGGAGTCTGCTCTCCAATTCAACCGGCCTGGGATGTAAACTGTAAAAGTAAAAGGAGTTTCTGCTGGGACCATAGGAGGATCTGCCATGCCAGCCTGTAAATGGGGTGAGATCAGAAACCCCCCCTGGCAGAAGATGTATATCACATCACTGACGTGTTGTCCATATGGACCAGCACGTGGCGATCTGAGGTCTCCCAGGCAGTATATGTGCCATGAGAAATGAAGCACGTTCCACCTACCATGGGCGAAGAGGCCACTTATGATCGCTCCCCACCCTGTGAGGGATGCGTCCATCATTAGCGTTATGCAACAACAAGGAGCTCCAAGGACGGGCCCTTGAGACAGGAATGTAGGTATTTTTCCATATTTCTAAGGCTCAAAGGGCTTGCCGCGAGACCTTGATAATACTGAGTGTATTGCCATTCCGGGAGTATCCTTTGACTCTGACCCACCATATGGAGGAGGCCAAGTCGGATCACGTTGGATCGCTGC
The DNA here is from genome assembly GCA_014706435.1 of Silurus glanis. Lineage (NCBI taxonomy): Eukaryota > Metazoa > Chordata > Actinopteri > Siluriformes > Siluridae > Silurus > Silurus glanis. The sequence continues at coordinate 613,146 of JAAIIK010020256.1, forward strand.
TGCCATGAGACCCAGCAGCCTCTGGAACTGCTTCACAGAAAGTGACAAGCCTTCTCTTTTTCTCCCGACTGCCGTGAGGATAGTTTCGATCCAGGCGGGAGACAATTGTGCCCACAACACGGTCGTGCCCACAACAAGGTGGTTCTCTGCAGTGGAGAAAGCACAACCTCCTTTGAGTTTAGTCTCAACCCCAGCTCCTTCACACAGGCAAGAACGACACCATGATGCCGAACCGCCTGAAGCTCTGATCGAGCTAATATCAACCAGTCATCGATATAGTTTAGAATAGCGGGGCTAGCGCTGCATTCATGCACTTTGTGAAGGTGCGGGGTGAGAGTGCAAGGCCGAACGGAAAGACCCGAAATTGGTAAGCTTTGCCCCAGAAAGCAAACCTTCTCAGGAACCTCCTGAGAGCGGTATGGATGGCTTTGTGGAAATAGGCATCCCTTAGATCTATCGTGACAAACCAGTCCTCAGACTTGATCTGAGACACGACCTCCTTGAGAAGAAGCATTCTGAACCTGAGCCTGAAGCGCAGCTCTAGGATCGGCCCAATCCGCCATCCTTCTTCAAAACAACGAAGTCCTGGCTGTGGAAGCCTGACTCTCTAAATAAGGAGAGTGCGCACTGCCTCTTCCAGGATCAGAGCCTGCTTGGGTCCCACCAGGGTGGGACACAACCCGTTGAACCGGGGAGGAGAGGAACCAAACTGAATTGAGTAGCCCCTCTCTATTGTGTGCAGGACCCACTGAGATACGTCTGGCAGGCCTTTCCAAGCTGCCAGGAAATCTTTTAGGTGAACCAGCCTCTCAAGGCTGGTCTCTGATCCTCCCAGAGTGGCTAGGGCAACGCCCTGCAGCCCTTGGGGCCTCCTGAGAGGCGGTGTCCTCAATCCGCAGCAATCTCTCCTGGCGAAGATAGAGGGAGACATCCGCTGGAGGGGGGCTGCACTCTAGTGCACATCTTGTGTGAGAGCTAACAGCCTGGCCTCCTCTGCCTGGAAGTCTGATTGGGGAACCAGCCCCTTGAGGCTAGCGTCTGACCCTCTCAGAATGGCTGGAGCAATGCCCTGCAGCCATGGATGCTTCCTGAGCAGGGACAGGTCCCCTTCATCCCCAGTCGGGCTGGAAGGAATCACCCGGTGGTGGGAGACTCGCTCTGAGGCACATCCTGTGGGAGAGCTAACAAGCTGGCCTCCTGGTGGTGTCGAGGAGGTACGGACACTGTGTAATGAGGTGTACACCGCCCTCCCCGAAATAGGGTACTCTGTCAGGCCACTGCACCAATGCCTGTTTGTTCAACGAGAGGACCACCCTCAGGTTGACCGGCTCCTTCGATCTGGGCTTAGATCTGCTTTTGGGCTTTGCGATGCCCGGCCATGCCGGGCAGGGGCTGCACCCGCCAAACAGCCCCATGAGAGCGGCGGGGAAGTACCACTGAAATGCCGCTGTGGTCTTCTAAACTTGTTGGCAACCGCCCTTAGCTACAGCGTCACCTGAACAGGCTAGGAGGAGCCACCAGGGTGTTCAGAAGGAAAGCCCTGTCCCTGTTGGGAATCTTTGCTTACTGGATGAGCCACAGATTGCCTTTCTGTGGCTACTAGAGCTGACATGGACTGACCTACGGCCCGCACCATACCTTGGTGGCCCTGAGGGTTAGGTCGCAGCGTGACGTAACTCCTTAAATCATTAGCCCCAGAGCTGAATCCCTCGTCCATCTTTTTTAGCAGGTCAGCCTGGAATGCATGCAACACACTCATCGTGTGGAGGCAACCCGCAGCCTGACCCACTGCCGCGTAAGCCTTGCCTATTAGGACCATCTCAATGGTTTAGTAGTTCATATAAAATATGAAGCACCGCACTACTTGCGCCGGGAGAAGAAACCAGCCGAAGGGCGTGCTTCCCCATGGGGAACGAACGCTCAACCCGGCAGGAGAGGCTGGAGAGGACTTATCTGTCTCCTAGATCTATCCCTTCTGCTAGATCTGCAAGCCCCACTACTTTTGGCGCCGCTTTGCCTCGGCAAAAAGCCGGACCAAGCCGCAAGGGAGAGGACTCTCTATTCTCTACGGATACAGCCAGCTTCTGTACCTAACACACAGCCAGCACAAGGACTCAACTTCTTTGATTGACCCTTGCAAGGCATATTTTGAGTGAAACCCATCATGGGAAACCTCTGTATGACCCTGGACCCTGTACTGTATCTCAGTTTCAGGGTGTTACTGATCTTCTTATAGCCTAGGCCATTTTTGTGGCGAGCAACAATTTTAATTCTCAAATTCTCAGACAGTTCTTTGCCATGAGGTGCGACCTAATTTTATACAAGATAAACAAATGTCTATGTTCCTGTCAAAACATGAACATAATGAATAGGATATGTTGCATAGTTAAATAATGTACAGCTGTTATCACTTAGGGGGTACTCACTTTGTTGCCCGTGACCGTGACCATAATGGCTGTATGTTGATTTATTTATAGAGTACAGTTCTGTAGTATTGTATTGATATATTAAAATGGTTACTGAAATCTGAGGTGTGTACTAACTTTTGTGATTATATATATATATATATATA
>JAAIIK010020256.1:615817-655270 GCA_014706435.1 Silurus glanis
TATATATATATATATATATATATATATATATATATATAAATGAAAAACCAAGATAAACTGTACTGTATTAACATTTTACTTCATTTTATAATTAATAATTTCTTTTTATTAATTGATTTCATTGTTTCAACATAAAATTAGATCAAAACAATTCCCTATGAGTTTTTGGTCTATCGTGCTATCCGTGACCGGGGAAAAGTACAATAATTCAGCAATTGCTGCCTATATCATAAAGATAACCAACTTAACATAAACGTAATACTTAAATAACTTAATACTGTTAAAAAAGTAACAGGTAATTAACATTTTAATTAGGTATTAAGATACAACTGAGAATTTCTTGCAACATTTACCTTGAGCTAGTGGTGTCCATTGGTACAGTACGAGCCTCTCGCCTCCCAGAACTGCTAAAATAGAGGGACTTTCCATCACTGATGCTACCACAACCATCCCTTATCTGAGCCCCACTAATTCCTTGCCAGAGGGGACTTAACTTTCCTTCAAAGTCCTCTGCCAACTCAGTGGGACTCGGCACAGAGGGCACACAGCTATCCTGCTCCACTAAATAACAAAAAGACACAATTGACACTTTCTCTGTGACATAGAAACAAAACAACTTTGTGTAACTTAAAATCGGTACCTTCCATTCCCATGTCACAGAAGCACACTCCTGATATGCAATCTCCATGACCCCCACAATAATTAGGGCAAGGATCAGAGATGTAAACACTGTCCAACGCAAATGCAGGGGCATCCTGATAAACACTGCTTTCTTGGATCCATCGAAAACGTGTCTTGCTTTAAAAGAGAGAAAGCAAAGTCAAATGAAAATGTGTGTGTGTGTTAAAAATGCTTTTTACAATAGAAATCATAACACAGCATTTTAATAAAACTGATATTGAATGGGCAACTGTGACAGACACATTTACTTTATATTTATAATTTAACAACCAAACGTGTGTGGCCTTACTCAAATTTCAACAGATTAAATATATTTTACCCATGCTCATTGTATATAATTGTTAATTTGATTTACCTTGCAGCCACATTGCGTGGAATTACAACTGTTACTCTGGTCCATCGTTCATAGTCTCCAACATTGTAGACAGTTGGCTCTGTAAACTCATGCCCACTGCCTTTACAGCCTGCTCCAGGGGAGCCTGCGAAACAGCCATCCTGAACCAGAGCCCATGTGTGCCCAGCATCATGAGAATATTGGAGCATTATGGGTGCTGAGGCACTGAACTCTGATTTGCAGCCTATGTTTAACTATACAAAGAGATAACATAAGTAGTAGGTGTGCTAGAGTAAAAGCATCATTGCAAAAATTTTAAATGAAACTTTTTTATTTGAGAGTTATCCATATTATTTTGTTAATTCTTATTTTGATGTTTTATCTAAATATCAAGAGTTCTTTACTTTAATGGATACATATAAAAAAATACCCCCCCCAAAAAATTATATTGGTAATGCCATTGAAAGTACCTTAAACTGCAACGTGTAGCCAAGTCGGAGGGCAATGTCTCGGGTCACAGCTACTCTATCTCCGTCGGATCTTCCAAATACCATGGCTGAAGGTGATGGGGCACAAAAACTGCTATTTCGTTCTTTGTCCATTCCCTCATTACCTAGCATCAGCCATAAACTTATTTGGTTCAGTGGGTAATCAAATGCTGGCTTCTCATAAAAGTTCTAAGGACAGAAATACAGACAGGAGATTAAAAAAAGAAAGAGCATAATAGAATAAATGACACTCTTATACTGAGGGCTGATACCACTCTTATACCTGCTGATATATGCAGATATAGACCTGTACTTAAATAAGAGGTATGTACAAAGCCTTATATTAGTCAAACCTAGGGTAATATAGTGTACATATGACTATTTATTCTCAGTCATGTGACTTACATTTTACTTCTTCACTTAGAAATGTTTCCGAAACAAACAACAAATGTAATCTACATGAGCTTCAAATAAGAGTCTGAAGTCAGTATTCCAACACGGGCTGCTTGAGCATGATGTAATTGAAAGAGTATTTTGTCTAATTTAAATTAAGACTAGATGCAAAGCGAATGCTTATATTTAGTATTACCAGTCTACCATTTGAGATGCTGTGGTGGGGTCTTAAATAAATGTGCACAAACTATAAAAGAAGAAAAAGTGCTCCAACTTTAAGAAAAGTTTAGTTATTTAGTCCCTGATAAATAAAAACATAGTATTGAGAAGGGTGCACTGTTCCCCATGACTATATGTTATATCAGTAGTAAAGAACACAGAAACAGATGCTCCTCATTAACTGGTACAATTGCATTTGGGCCAGGTGCATTGGGCCAATGGTGATGACATCCATCCAAAGGGTGCTTTGTAATATGCATAAAGATTCCTCTGGGGTGTCTTTGTGTTTAAAGCCAAAATGATTAAGGCAGTTTTCATGGCTACTCATGTGAGGAATTGTGGTGGATGGAGAAACATTCAATTCAATTCAATTCAATTCAATTCAATTCATTCTTATTTGTATAATGCTTTTAACAATGAACATTGTTTGAAAGCAGCTTCACACAGATAATGTGGTGATAAAAATTAATAAGATGTTCTTTATAAGTGTAAGTGTCTTTCAGAAAACTAATCCCACTGACATGTTGTCCACATTGCAGTAGCATGCTGCAATGGCTACCAGACCCCTTTGACGTATTGGAAGACTTGACATTATATAGCAGTACATTGGAAAAAGAAACATATTTGGAAATTAGACAATGGATTATGCCCAGCCTGTAAACCATTCACGTACCTTCACGTACAAGGCATAGAAGATTAATGTATTAGGGAGGGCGGAGCAAGATAAAAAGTTGTGAGGGTCATGCACTTCAGGGATGACACTTATCAGGTTGCTCTGTTTCAGTGTCTGGCGATACTGATAAAAAGAGGAGGGAGAAGAGTCTCGGTGGAGTGAGACACAGGGCAGGGCTGACTGCATGTGGGTGGAGACTTGTGTGGAAAGGCGGTGGATGCTAAGTAAAGGCAGGCCAAACCAAGGTGTCGCCAGAGATGAAAAGCATCGGGGCGAAAGTGAGTTCTAAGTAAGTTTTTGGTGGATGATTAGCCCTGGACATTTAAGTAAGTCATAATTGTATGTTTTATGCTTTAAACTGCTAGTAAGCTTGATTATCAAATTACCAATTGTGCATGTATTATACCCACAATTATGTTAGCTTACATGCTTAGTATGCAGTATATACAGATGTGGCCATTAAAAATGCATATTTATTTATTTTTTCCGGTTCCCTGGTGGTCTAGTGGTTAGGATGCGGCGCTCTCACCGCTGCGGCCCGGGTTCAATCCCCGGTCAGGGAACCAACCCCAGCCACTTTCAGTGCCGGTCCCAAGCCCGGATAAATTGGGGAGGGTTGCGTTAGGAAGGGCATCCAGCGTAAAAACATGTGCCAAATCAAACATGCGGATGATCCGCTGTGGCGACCACTAACGGGAGAAGCCGAAAGAAAGTTAGTTAGTTAGTTATTTTTTATTTTTTTCCCAACAGGATGCCTCAAATCACCCCACGAAATGCTGCTGAACCCTATCAAAACTACACTCAATGCTGCATTTCATAATGCTATGGGAACATTCTTTGTTCGACTGTTATGAAGTATGTGTCAAACACGCCAAGAATGTGACTTAAATAACCTCGGCGGGTGACATCATCAGAATGCACGCATCTGTGAGGCCATGAATAGACGCAAGACGGACATACATTCAGGTTTTTTGTCTTCAGAGACTGCTTTTTGTGTGCGCTGTGTGTTCAGCTTGAGCTCTTAAAAAATGGAAGGGGCAAATATATAGGAAAATCATTTCTTGTGAGTCTCCCAAGAGCTACCTGCCACTGTGCTTTCAGCTCATCTCGGGTGATGACCCACATGATTTTTGCTTAGAGTGTCTGAGGAAAGAGCTTTCATGCTCTCGAGGACGCTTAGTGCGGGCACTGTGACTCACTATCTATCGGAGTGCTCGAGAGGAAAGTCTCTGCTTCCTCCTTAAGATTGCAGGCTCGCTGTCTGAGAGGTGAGATGTGGACATGTCCCTCTCTCTTGATCTCTTGCCATACCTCAAAGTCCACGTCTGCTGCTGAGGTGCACCCCGGCGCTTACTCGTAGCAATCCAATGATGCAGTCTCTTTTGCCGTCGGAAATTGAGAGCTCTCATCATGTGATGATAGTGTTTGAGGAGTTATTCAAGGTGGAGACTCATGCTAGACTTAATTTATATTGGCCACAGGAGCAAGAGAAACTGGAAACCCAACGTCAGTCCCTCCCATTTTTCCCTGATCACCTTAGTGAGTTGAGTAAACCTTATTCCTCTCACGTCTTGTGCTCACAGTGCCGATTTATTCGACCATTCTTCCCTTCCAAGCCATGTAGAACAACATCCACATTGGTGGGGAGGGCATTCCAGGCAGCTGGTCAGGCTGGTGATGCCCTGCACACCATGGTGGTTTTGCAGGCATACCAGGCTGACTTGCTGAAAAACCCCTGCACAGGTGGGGGATTTAGTGAGGAGGCATTCTCAGAGCTATGCCAAGCCACAGATCTGTCTACACATGCAACCAAGCAAACGGCCCTCACCATTAGCCGTTCTATGGCTGCTGTGGAGAGACTGTATCTGTGAGAAAGATCTGTGACTGAACCTCATGGTCATCAAGGTTAGTGACAAGATACTCCTCTTGGGTGCCCCATGTAACCTGTAGGTTCCAGGAGGCCAAAACGCATGAAGAAACATTTCATAAGTTTCTTCACCATCATGCTCAGGGCTCGGGGCTGTCGGCCACCAAGCCCTGACCGTCCATCTCCACTGCAGTGTGAGCCCAGAAACAGAGCATAGTGAGTTGTGCGTCCCCTCATAGTCAAGTCAAGTCAATCAAGTTTATGTCAAGTCAAGTTTATTTCTATAGCGCTTTTCACAACAGACATTGTCTCAAAGCAGCTTTACAGAAATCAACATAGGGACTGGGGAGCGTCTTGACACTCTAAATAACCCAATAAGGGGCTGGACCAAAAGACGATTATTTTGACTAAGAAGTCATCCTGAGGGTGGTGCACCCAGGATCATGGAGGTGTAGCCTCTTGAGGAGGAGCATGAGAAAATCTAACAGAGAGCAAGGGCTCCTTTTTAACACCCTCAGACGACTGTTGTACAATCTTCGCCACCACTGGTGTTCTGGCAGTGTCAAAAGGTGTCTCCAGCAAAAGGTTACATGTTTGGTTGCCTCCTGCCATGAGCCAGAACCCCAAACACCTAACCTCCCTCATCAAAGTGAAGTGTCAAAACGCCTTTCAGAGAAACTGGCAGCATGAAACTCTCTCGTGGCTCAGGTCTTATTTGACTGATCGCTATCAGTTTGTTGATTGTAAATGGTGAGTTCTCCACACTCTCTGAGGTAAAGTTTGGTGTTCCTCAAGGATCTGTCTTAGGCCCTCTGCTTTTCTCTTTATATATGCTGTCTCTTGGTGAAATTATTCATAAACATGGTATTAGATTCCATTGCTATGCTGATGATACACAGCTGTATATTTCAGCAAAGCCAGATGAGAGAGATCAGCTTAACAATGTTGAAAAATGTGTAAAGGACATTAGACAGTGGATGCTCGATAACTTTCTTCTGCTCAACTCAGATAAGATGGAAGTACTTTTACTAGGACCACATGCAGCTAGAAGCAAACTTTACGATTACGTAGGATCTCTGGATGGTGTTTCTTTTTCAGCGTGTACGGCTGTCAAAGACCTTGGTGTTATTATTGACCTTAGTCTTTCCTTTGAGGCTCACGTGAATAATATTACCAGGATCGCCTTCTTTCACCTTAGAAATATTGCTAAAATTTGAAATATGATGTCGTTACAGGATGCAGAAAAACTAGTTCATGCTTTTGTTACTTCTAGATTAGACTACTGTAACGCTTTACTGTCTGGGTGTGCGAGTAAGTGCATAAATAAGCTTCAGTTGGTTCAGAATGCAGCAGCAAGAGTCCTCACTAGATCTAGGAAATATAACCACATCACCCCTGTATTAATCAGTCTACACTGGCTCCCAATCAAATCTCGCATTGATTATAAAATACTACTACTGACGTATAAAGCACTTAACGGTCTCGCACCGCAGTATCTGAGTGAACTTCTGTACCAGTATGATCCTCCACGCCTACTTAGATCAAAAGGTGCTGGCTATCTGTTGGTTCCTCAAATAATGAAGACTACAGCAGGGGGCAGATCTTTCTCTTATAAAGCCCCACAGTTATGGAACAGCCTTCCTATCAGTGTTCGGGACTCGGTTGAAAACGTATTTATTCAGTCAAGCCTTTAATCAGTAGATTTTTTTCCCAGGTAAAGGCTCAGATCTGGAGGGAACATTGATATAGAGTGTTTGGTGAACTGGGATATTTGTATGCTGTCGTCCCCTCACATTCACACGTTCACTCAGGTTTGTTGATGGTGGTGTGGTGGGCCGTCTCTTATCCCAGAGATCCCTCATGTCTGTGTTACCTTCTGGTTCTCCCTTTTAGTTATGCTGCCATAGCGAGTCTTGCCGGAGTCCAAACTGCACAGTGACTTTAACTCTCATACAACAATAGGTACACTTAATAATCCATATCCTTCTCTTCCTGTCACCCCCTCTCTCTCCCTCTCTCTCTCTCTCTCTTTCTCTCTCGGTCGAGTTAAACATGCTCCTGAGGCTCCAGTGACCACTGTTCCTGCCCCTCTCCCCTCCGTGGATCTCCCCACTTCGTCCAGGCCTGCCTCTGGATAGTGTTCTCTTCGACTGGAGGCCACTCTGTGCAGCTGGGGACGGTTTCTCATCAACGCCTTGGGTGGTTCCATGAAATTCCGGAGTAAGAACGGGAGCTTTGAGGATGGATTGGACTGTAGTTGATGTCAACAGTGTCCTACACTGACTCAGGAATACAGTTCGCTTCTGATCATCATCACTGTACCCCGCAACATTGTATATCTGCTACAAATGGACATTCGGTGCAACCCAGATGAGGATGGGTTCCCTCTTGAGTCTGGTTCCTCTCAAGGTTTCTTCCTTATGCTGTCTCGGGGAGTTTTTCCTTGCCACAGTCGCCACCGGCTTGCTCATCAGGGACAAACTTACTTATAAAGAACATATTCATTTTTAATCACCACATTATCTGTGTAAAGCTGCTTTGAGACAATGTTCATTGTTAAAAGTGCTATACAAATAAAAATGAATTGAATTGAATTGAAACCACTGTCAAATATCTTTCTGTGGGTCAAAAGGACCATAGAGAAGGGCTGCATGTTACAGTTTGCACATCCTCCTTCGTGCTTAAACAGTGTGGTACCTGCTACCGTGAAATCAGAACAAGCACAGTTGTTGACACAAGAGTTGCAAGCTCTGCTGGCCAAAGGGGCCATATAGGGTGTTCCCCTGCCAGACAGAGTCAGGCTACTACAGCCGGTATTTTCTAGTCACCAAGAAAAATGGGTCCAATTTTAAACAGGTTGAACCACTACCTCAGAACAACACAGTTCTAAAAGCTGACAGGTAATGACTGTATCTCAGATCTAATCCAGGAATTGGTTTGTGGTAATCAGCCTCATGGATGCACACGGTCAGATAAGAGAGATCAGCTTTAAAATGTTGAGAAGTGTGTAAAGGACATTAGACAGTGGATGCTTGATAACTTCCTTCTGCTCAACTCGGATAAGATGAAAGTACTTTTACTAGAACCACATGCAGCTAGAAGTAAACTTTCCGATAACGTAGCATCTCTGGATGGTGTTTCTATCTCAGTGTGTACAGCAGTCAAAAACCTTGGTGTGGTTATTGATTAGTGAGTCTTTCCTTTGAGGCTTACGCAAATAATAATACTAGGATCGCTTTCTTTCACCTTAGAAATATTGCTAAACTTAGAAATATGATGTCGTTACAGGATGCAGATAAACTAGTTCATGCTTTTGTTACATCTAGATTAGACTACTAGATGTCCATTCGAGTAAGTGCGTAAATAAGCTTCAGTTAGTTCTGAATGCAGCAGCAGTCTCGGTCTCGTGCCACAGTATCTGAGTGAACTTCTTTATTAATATGATCCTCCACGCCTACTTAGATCAAAAGGTGCAGGCTATTTGTTGGTACATCAAATAATAAAGACTACAGCAGGGAGCAGATCTTTCTCTTATAAAGCCCCACAGTTATGGAACAGCCATCCAATCAGTGTTCGGGACTCAGACACAGTCTCAGTGTTCAAGTCGAGGCTGAAAACATTTATTTAGTCAAGTCTTTTATTAGTAGATTTTTCTTAGGTAAAGGAGCAGATCTGGAGGGATCATGGATATAGAGTGTTTGGTGAACTGGGATATTTGTATGCTGCCATCCCCTCACTCTCACACGTTCACTCAGGTTTGTTGACGATAGTGTGGGTGGTCGTCTCTTATCCCAGCGATCCCTCATGTCTGTGTTACCTTCTGGTTCTCCCTTTTAGTTATGCTGAAATAGCGCAGTCTTACCGGAGTCCCCAACTACACAGTGTCCTTAACTTTCATACAACAATAAGGACACACAATAATCCTTCCTTCTCTCTCTCTCTCTCTGTCGAGTTCCTGCCCCTCTTCCCTCCTCAGATCTTCCCACTTCATCCAGACCTGCCTCTGGATAGTGTTCTCTTAGACTGGAGGCCACACTGTGCAGCTGGGGATGGTTTCTCATCAACGCCTTTTGTGGTTCCATGAATTTCCAGTTTAAGAACGGGAGCTTTGAGAATGGATTTGGACTGTAGTTAATGTCAACAGTCTGCTACACTGACTTAGGACTACTGTTTGCTTCTAATCACCATCACTGTACCCCACAACATCTTTATCTGTAATAAATGAACATTTGGTGCAACCCAGTTGAGGATGGGTTCCCTCTTGAGTCTGGTTCCTCTCAAGGGTTTTTCCTTATGCCATCTCGGGGAGTTTTTTCCTTGCCACAGCTTGCTCATCAGGGGAAAAACTTACACTTATAAAGAACATATTAATTTTTATCACCACATTATCTGTGTAAAGCTGCTTTGAGAGAATGTTCATGACTATTATACCGTGGTGTAGGTGTTTTTTCTCTAAACTTTTTTAATTGGATGGGGGCAACTCTGAAGTAAAGTTTGGTGTTCTGCAAGGATCTGTCTTAGGCCCACTGCTTTTCTCTCTACAAAATACTACTTCTGATGTATAAAGCAACGAACAGTCTAGTGCCACAGTATTCAAGCGAACTTTTGATACATTATGATCCCCACACCTGCAAAAGATACATTTTTGGTACTTAAAATAATAAATACTACAGCAGGGGGCAGAGCTTTTTCTTACTAAGCCCCACAGTTATGGAACTTTCAAATGGTATTGAACTAAGTGCTGTTTGTGGCTTCAGATGTTCTACCTCTGGATGAAGTCCTTCCCAATTAAAATCACTCTGTGCAGCTAGGGCACGGCACATGTACAGTCTAATAATCCGTGAAGCCGCTGAACAACCCAAGAACTGTGAGGAATGATTTGGACTGTAACTAGTATAAACAGTCTACTACAGTGGCTCAGGACAGTGTGCATGAATAGATCTGCATTTACACACCAATTACTACACACCCCAACAATGTAACTACAATAATTGGACATTATCTGCTCAGGGTTCCCTTTTGAGTCTGGTTCCTCTCAAGGTTTTCACCCCATACCATTTTGTTTTGTTGTTGTTTTTTCTTTCCACAGTCACCACTGGCTTGCTCATCAGGCATAAACAATTGTAAGGAACTAACTTATAGGCAATAAACCTTACACATTCTTTTATATAACCCTATTACCACTTTATCTGTGTAAAACTGCTTTGAGACAATGTCCACTGTAAAAAGCTCTATACAAATAAAATTAAATGTAATTTAATTATCATATATCTGCTCAACTCAAAATCTAATTGGTTAAAGCAACCGCTTCAAGTAACATGTACTTTAGGCTACAGGTGCCTGCACTGCTGATTCAGAAGTCCTCATGGCAGATTTATTTAACCCTCTATCTGAAACCATCCTCAAAACATATTCAGTGTTACAGATAGAGTTTAGACCAGCAGAGATGGCCTTGCTGCCCCTGAAGATGTGTCAGTGCAATTACCACATTAAGTAGCAAACATTTTTACAGTAAGTTAGAGTGGATGTTATTAAACCATGAAACATCATAACTTCAGTCTTAGTTATGGTAGACACACTGATTATTTCATGCTTTTCTTCATGTCCCCTTATTAGCTTTATACATTTATTGCATTTAGCAGACGCCCTTGTCCAGAGCGATGTACAAAAGTGCTTTGAGTCTCTACCAATGAATAAACCTACACTAGTAGGCTAGATTGCAACTTTAAAATAAATCAGCCTACAACTCTGTTCAGAGGATTTTTTTTTAATGAAAGACAAAGCAAACCTAAAAAAATAGCGTCACCTGTTGCTTAAAGATAGCCAGGGACTCCACTGTTCTGACATCTAGTGGATGATCTAAGTTCATTCCATCACCTCAGTGCCAGAACAGAAAAGATCCTTGAGGTATACTTACCTCTTACTCTGAAAAAAGGTGGTACCAGTCAAGCAGTACTAGAGGATCTCAGGCAGTGTGGTGCAGTGCAAAGATTGATGAGGTAAGAGGGTGCTGGTCCATTTTTGGTTTGTTAGCAAGCATTAGTGTTTTGAATATGATGCATGCAGCTACCAGAAGCATGTGGAGGGAGCGCAGCAGTGGGGTGGGGGAACTTTGTCTGATTGAACAAAAGTCACGCAGCTGCGCTTTGGAATAGCGTTCAGAAGTAGACTTACCAGCAGAGAGTTGCAGTAGTCCAGTCTTGAAATGACAAGAGACTGAACAAGCACCTGTGTGGATAGAAATGGATGAAACCTTCTGATGTTGTAAAGGAGAAATCGTCAAGAAAAAGTCACATTAGAAACATGTGAGGAGAAGGACAGTTAATTGTCCATTGTTACCCCAAGGATGCAAGCTTTGGCTGAAAGGGAGAGCAGAGAGTTATGAAGAGATATTATGACCAGCAGTTCCGTTTTTTTTAAGTTTTAGTTGATGAGCACTCATCCACAAATATATGTCCGCCAGGCATGCTGAGATCCGAACAGAAGCTGTGCTATCTGAGGGAGGGAAGAAGAATATGTGTTGAGTGTCATCAGCATAGCAGTGGCAAGAAAACCCATTTGAGGATATGACTTCACCAAGAGAGTGAGTATAGACTGAGAAAACAAGAGGACCAAATACTGAGCCTTGTGGGACACCAGAAGAGAGTCTGCACAGGGCAGATGTGGATCCCTTTATGTTACCTGGTATGGCTTCTGAGGGTAGACAAGATGGTTGACTGTGTTGAATGCTGCTGAAATGTCTAGGAGGATGAGTACAAATGACAGCTTGGCCGAGTGACCAGCACATAGTTTCTTAGTGGGCTAGCTCTGTGGAATGTGCTGCTTTGAAGCCAGACTGGTTTGGATCTTGGAGCTTGTTAGAGATAGACAGACAGTTGGTTAAAAAAGTCCGTTCCAGAGTTTTAGAAAAAAAGGATAGAAGTTTTATTATTATATTTATTATTAGAAATTTGCAGAGGGGAAGCAGTCATGTCTGTAGCTGGTGTAGGGCGAGTAAAAAAAACAGGTCCATTTCCTCCATTGTGTGTGGGAGGACAGCTGTTAAATTGAAAGGAGAAGGAATTCAGAAGAGTCAGAAGGCAAGATGACTAAAGTTTGTCAGATGGGAGGTTGAAGTCACCAAGACCTGTCAGAAGGGAAAGTACTGAGAGTGTGTCCATCTCTTCGAAGAAGTCTCTGGCCTCCAGCCTCTGGCAGAATCTATTTTCCAGAAAAGCTAGACATCGTGAGGAGGTCGGCTAACCCCGAAGCTAGCTAGCTTGTCTCAGCCTGGGAAAGGGTTTGTTCTCCACTTCCAGACCAGTGAATAAGAGCGGTACCAGTGGATTACAGCCTTGTATTTTATTTACATTTTAATGTTTTTGTCATGTTATTAGACAAATATTGATTCTGAACTGCTCCAGATGATGTACATGCCACAGTTGCGGTTGTAATGTAGAGGTTTGGGTTGTCTTAACTGGGTTTCTTGCTTTAGTAAAATGGCATTCATCTTCCATATGCAAAATGTCTCTCTCTGTAATGCCATGCATTGTTATATTATGTTTTTGTATAGTATTGATGGTTTCTATAATCACGATGTGTTAGTGTCAGGGTGCGGACCACGGGTCGGAAGCAGGTATAATCCGATAGGGAAGTATGATCCAACCTGACAGGTATAATCCATGGAACAGGTATGATCCACAGAACAGGTAGAATCAAGGAAGCGAGTGTAATCTGTGGAACACGAATGAGGAACAGGAACCAGCGGGGAATGCTGGCAGTCAGGAACCCGGTCGATCACCATATCTAACTAGTAGGTCCGACATGAGTGAGATGGGAATGAAGGTTTATATGGGGAAAGCCGTAACGAGAGACACAGTAGAACGAGGCAGCATGACAGCTATCAAGGGGGGGCATGTCAGGTGGATCTCTGACATTACCCACCCCTCCAGGGGCGGCACCTGATGCCCCAAAACCACCCACACCAAGCGGGCCAGGGCACTCCGAGGAAGGCTCCGCCAACCGTCCAGGGTCGAAGGAGGAGGCCTGGAATGCACCGCCAACAAACCAGGGAAGGTCAGGAAGGACCATAGGAGGAGAGATGACCCCGCGGAGATCTTTGGGGCTAGGCGTCTTGCCTCCAAGTCCCTCTGAGTGCGACGACGTCCCTTTCACGGCTGGGCGGTGGTCTGACGTCCCTTTCACTGCCGGGCAGCGGTATGGAGCACTCTGGGGAATACTGGAGCAGAGCGGCACCCTCGGCGGAGTACAGGAGCAGTGCGGCACCCTCGGTGAAGTACAGGAGCAGAGGTATGATCCACGGAACAGGTAGAATCCAGGAAGCGAGTGTAATCTGTGGACCAGGAAGGGGGAACAGGAACCAGCGGGGAATGCTGGCAGTCAGGAACCTGGTCGATCACCATATCTAACTAGTAGGTCCGACACGAGTGAGATGGGAATGGAGGCTTATATGGGGAAAGCCGTAACGAGAGACACCTGTCTCTCATTAATGACGGGAGCGGCAGAACGAGGCAGCGTGACAGCTACCGAGGGGGTCGTGGCAGGTGGATCCCTGACAGTTAGTGGTGGTATTAAGAGGTCGATTAAGTTGGGGATTAAGGCAATGGCAGTGGCGGGGAAGTCCTCACTAAAGGCCCAGGTACCAAATGCATGGCCCGCCACTGCCATTGCCTATTGCTGAGCTGGAATCTATATTTTATAAAGCTTTGAGGAGTTTCTCTTTAAATGAACATTACCACTGACATCTATGCAATTATAAATCCGACTACTAAATCATGTGCACAGAAATGTAATTATAGGACCTAGAAAGTTTGTGTAACAAAGGAGCAAAGTGTAAATCCATCTACAGTTTTATATATATATATATATAAGCTCAAATACCACTGACTGACTCACTCACTTATCACGAAATCTCAAAAACCACTGAACCGATTGCAATGAAATTTGGAACATACCTTCCTCTTGGGTCTTAGGTGCTCACTAAGAAAGGGTTTTGAAAAATTCGGCCTGGATCGCGGCTAACTCGCGATATATATAAAGCTCAAATACCACTGACTGACTCATTCACTCATCACGAAATCTCAAAAACCACTGAACGGATTGCAATGAAATTTGGAACATACCTTCCTCTTGGGTCTTAGGTGCTCACTAAGAAAGGGTTTTGAAAAATTCGGCCTGGATCGCGGCTAACTCGCGAAAAACGCGATTTCTTACGCATTGTAAATTCTTCGAAATAACATTACGGATCCTAATGAAACTTAGTACATTGTTTCTTATTAGATGTTAGATGCACGATAAAAATTATTTTCAAAGTAGTTTGCCCTGTATCGGTACTACAAAGGGGTAGTACGTTATTTGATGACGTTACGTTCTGATCTCTGATCATCCAGTCCTGCTCAGTGCTTACTGCTTATTGCCATATTGCTTAGCGTTCTGCCTTCCATAGCGAAGCACGGGTACTTTCAGCTAGTGTGTATGTATATATATATATATATATATATATATATGTAGTGGTAAAAACTGGGTCAACAAATACTTGCAGATCAGCCTATATTGTTTGTAGCTAGATTTTAGACTGAGGAATTTGAATCTAAGACATTCAAATTCATGCTGTTAATCACAGATTCTACCATATGCCAAAGGTACACTTTTAGACTCAGTTTGACATGATTTGTTTTATAATATCATGATAGAAGTCACCATTATAAAATGTGTAAATTGTATCCTGTGGATTTGAATATGGAAAGTAATGATTTAATGTTTTCATCTTTATGCCCAAGGTATTAGACCACGTTCCTCCAGAAAGTCTCTAGGTTACAACCGTAACCCTAGTTCCCCGAGGGAACGAGACGCTGCGTCGAAACGCTATGGGAACGCCCCTGCGTGACCGCGCTCTGAACCATGTGTGTAATCTGACCAATAGGCGTTTGGAACGTGACATCATCAGCGGGCGACGTCACGTAAACAGGAAGCTACAAATGGCTGCGAGATGGACAAGACGCTAGCTCCTGCGAGAGAAGGTAAGCGCTGCAGGGATGCAGGGAGTGTGGCACGGAGACGCAGCGTCTCGTTCCCTCGGGGAACTTGGGTTACGGTCGTAACCTAGAGACGTTCCCCTTCAGGAACTCGAGCTGCGTCGAAACACTATGGGAATGAGTGTCCAATCACGCCACACTAACCAGACCCTGCCTAGAAAGTGAGGGCCTCGGCACCAGCACGTAGGACAGAGGAGCCCGAGGTGGCTCTGAGGTCAAGGTCATAGAACCTGACAAAGGTCAGCGGGGTGGACCAACCCGCAGCGTCACAGATGTCCCGGAGTGACACTCCAGCGTACCAGGCCGCCACACTCCGGGTGGAGTGAGCTCGGACCCCGAGCGGTGCGGGGAGTCAAAGTCTGCTTATTGGCCGGGAAACCTTTCCTGTTAGGGCCATAGCAGACAAGCAGCTGCTCCGACCTCCTCCACGGACTCGTCCTGCAGAGGTCCTGCAGCGCTCGCACTGGACACAGCCGGTGCTGTCGCTCCTGTTCGGGGGCTGTAAACGGAGGAAGGCAGAATGCCTGTAACACGACAGGATGTGAGGGAGCCGAAGGCACCTTAGGTACGTATCCAGGTTTCGGATAAAGAAACGCTCTGGCCATGCCAGGGGCAAAATCCAGGCGAGACGGGGCCACGGACAGAGCCTGCAGATCCCCGATCCTCTTCAGGGAGGAAATTGCCAAGAGGAAGGTGGTCTTAATAGACAGAAACCTAAGGGCCACATCGGCTAATGGCTTGAAGGGGGGCTCAGACAGAGCTGCCAGCACAACTGCCAGATCCCAGACAGGCACTCTTGGTCGCGTCCTTCAGATCTACAGTGACGAACCAGTCCCCGGACCTGATCTGAGTCACGGTCCCCTTGAGGGTGAGCATCCTGAACCTGAGCCTCCTGAGAGAGCGGTTCAAGGAGCGAAGATCTAGAATGGGGTGCAACCCGCCATCCTTCTTCGAAACGACGAAGTACGGGCTGTAGGAGCCTGACTCTTGAACCGAGGGGGGGACCACCTCGATGGCCCCTTTCCCCAGGAGTGTGCGCACTTCTTGTCCCAGGACCAGAGCCTGCTCGGGTCCCACCAGGGTGGGCACATCCTGTTGAAACGGGGAGGAGAGGATGCGAACTGAATCGCGTAACCGCCCTCTATAGTCCGCAGGACCGACCGGGAGACTTCTGGCAGCCCCTCCCAAGCTGCCAGAAAGTTCCTTAGGGGAACCAGCCCCTTGGGGCTGGCCTCTGACCCACTCAGAGCAGCTGGGGCGGGGCCTTGCAGCTGATGACACCTCGTGAGAGGCGGCGGGTCTCCCCCATCCGTACCGAGAATTTGGACGGAAGTGGAGGGAGACGCCCGCTGGAGGGAGGCTGTGCTCTGAAGCACATCCTGTGGCAGAGCCAACGGCCCGGCCTCCTGATGGTGCAGGGGAGGGACGGGCACCGTAGTGTGAGGAGTACACCGTCCCCTCGACCGTAGATCGTCAGGATCTCCGCACCACAGCCCATTTGTTGGAGGCGAGGGTGACCCTCAGGTCATCCTGCTCCTTCTTGGGCCTAGAGCCTCGGACACTTAGGCCCCGCCCGCGGAGATCGGGTGGCGACGCTCTGTTTCTGGGCTTTGCGGTGCCCAGAAGGACCAGGCTGGGGCTGCCGCCGACCAGCCCCACGAGATCGGCGAGGGAGGTACTGCTGAAACGCAGCCGACTGCTTTTTAGACTCCTGAAACCTGTACACGACCGCCGTCACAGCGTCACCAAACAGTCCTGGAGGAGCCATCGGTGCGTTCAAGAGCACAGCTCGATCCTTGTCAGGGAGGTCAGACAAGGTGAGCCACAGATGCCTCTCTGTGGCCACCAGGGCTGCCATGGACCGACCAACAGTGTTTCATGGCCCGAAGGGTTAAGTCGGCAGCGCGACGCAACTCCTTAATATCAGCGGCCCTGGAGCTAAGTCCCTCATCCAAATCACGTAGCATGTCAGCCTGGTATGCCTGTAACACACCCATGGTGTGGAGACAACCCGCAGCCTGGCCTGCTGCCACGTAAGCCTTCCCTGCTAAAGCCGATGTAGCACGTAGCGGCTTAGTCGGGAACACCGGAGCCTTCAGTGACGATGCCACTCTAGGAGAGAGATAGCTGGCTAGCGTCTCTTCAACACGCGGCATCGCCCCGTAGCCGCACGCCTTAGCCCCACGCCTTAGCTTCCTGTTTACGCGACGTCGCCCGCAGATGATGTCACGTTCCAAACGCCTATTGGTCAGAGAACCGACACGTGGTTCAGAGCGCGGTCACGCAGGGGCGTTCCCATAGCGTTTCGACGCAGCTCGAGTTCCTGAAGGGGAACCCTGGTGCTACACAGCTCTATGTTGTTTAGTGTAGCACAAGGGTTCTGGAGGAACTTTGTCTTTGTTTTTACTGTGTACTGTGTACCACTGTGTATAGTAGAAATGACAATAAAAGCATCTTGACTTGACTTGACAAGATGGTGAAATGTGCACAACATGAGTGTCTCTTCAGATTTTGTGATTCTGTAGTAATTTTTCTACTAATTACAGGTTTATTCACTCAGAATAGCCTTGCACATATCTTATGCAACTGGTAAACACAGAAGGACTTTTAACAAACTATGAACTTCGGGAAATCAACTGAACGAGATGGCATTAGTGCTAGGCTAAGGCTAAACCATCTCTCCACGCATCTTCCTTACTAATGTATGGTCTCTGATGAACAAAATGGATGAACTGCTGCTCTGGATAATGTCACACTAATTCAATTCAATTAACTTCAATACATTTTTATTCATATAGTGCTTTTAACAATATAGATTGTCTCAAAGCAGCTTTACACGGATAATGTGGTGATAAAAATTAAAAAGAATGAATTGTATTGAATTAAACTGGACTCGCACACAGACATGGACATTTACACATCTTCTGATCTGGACCATATCAACACTTGCAGTGACACGTGAAATGCTTTCCTAATCAGAAGCCATGGATGAACTCTGAGGTCCGTCTCCTGCTGAATGCTAAAAATCTAAATCTGGCATCCTAGAGGACTACAACAGAGCCAGGCCAACCTGGAAGGGGTTATTAGGAGAGCCAAACACACATAAATAGGCACTTCCACAACTCTGATGCCAGACGCATGTGGAAAGGCATCCAGACCATTACTGACTACAAACCAGCACCACAATCTCTACTAACCAGCAGTGCCTTCCTCCCGGATGAACTCCTCAATCTTTTTTTTTTTTTGCTTGTTTTGATGAAAGCATAGGACATCAAATCTGACTTTTCTTCTGCTCACAGTCCACTATCACTCTCAACAACAGATGTCTATTCAGCATTTAGCAGAATGGATGCACGCAAGGCAGCTGGACCAGATACACCTGTGCTCAGGGCATGTACTGGTCAGCTGGTATAAGTCTTTGCCAAAACTTTCAACCTATTAATGGCCCAGGCCACAGTTCCCACATGTTTGAAAACTACAACCATTATACCAGTGCCTAAGCATTCAGCTGCAGCATGCCTGAATAATTTTCACCCAGTTGTACTTTGTTATGCAGTGCTTTGAGAAACTAGTTCTATATCACCTACACTGGACCCATTTGCCTATTACCCAAACTGGTCGACAAAGGATGCCATTTCAATGGCTCTTCATTCAGCCCTCACCCACCTGGATAAAAACAACACCTACATCAAAATGCTGTCCATTGACTTTAGTTCAGCATTTAATACAATAAAAGCTTCTTGACTTCTGATCCCCACTGTACTGATCAGTAAGATCAGTGACTTGGGTATCTGCACCTACACATGCAGATGGATTCTAGACCTTCTCACCAACAGACCTTAGTCTGTTAGGTTGGGCAAACAGGTATCCTCAACCCCCTCGAACACCAGTTTTACACAGGACTGTGTTCTGAATCCAGTTCTTTACTCCCTGTTCACCCATGACTGTGCTCCTTTGCATAACTCCAACATGTTTATTAACATTTTTATTCAGGGAAAAGATCCAAACCCTGGCTTAATGGTGTGCCACCATTGTCTGTTTAGTGTCTATAGTTGTCTGTTTAGTGTCTATAGGATATTTACGATGAGAGTATGAAAGATACAATTAATGTCTCTGGTTACTATGTCTTCTTACCCAATCAGGATCAGGATCAGGATATATAATTGTCAGTTATCTGCATTAAACTGAAGAACATATGCACCATTCTTTGTGCTGTGATTCTTCCCTGATCAGAAAAGACACCATGGCCATCGTAGGTCACATGGGAAACCTCTCCAAGAATTGTGTTTTTGTTCGGGCATGATAAAAATCTAAAAGTGGACTTTTGGTTATCAAACAGCAGGAGACACTCCCCTATCTACAGCAATAGAAATAAGGTAGAGACCATCTCTATCTTTAAGAGCTCAGGAGTCCACAAATCTGTCCTGGGCCCTGAACTTTTTAGCTCTGGTTAGGAAGGCACAACAGCACCTGTACTTCTTGAGGACGCATCATAAAGAGCATCCTGACCAACCCCATTACTGTATGGTATGGAGGCTGCACTGTGTGTAAACAAAAAGCCCTTCAAATGGTGGTCAAAACTGCCCAATGCATCACTTGCTCCCAACTACCTGCCATTGAGTACCTTCACAACAGCAGATGTCTGTGCAGTGCTCACAAAATCATCAAAACTAAATCATCTATCTATCTATCTATCTATCTATCTATCTATCTATCTATCTATCTATCTATCTATCTATCTATCCCCCCATTAACTTGTTTTTTTTGTATATGTGTCTAGTTTACCTGAGGAAGAGTAGGATTAGCCAGTGGAATGACAAGTTTCTCCTTCTCAGAGAAAATAATGATATCATCAATGGCCCATTGATCATAACCCTGACCCGAATGGAGGGGTTGCCACCAGCGGAATTGCGTACATGGTGTCTTAGCAGAGAGTGGTAGCTCATAGTGGACAAACCTGTTGGTGCAAGAGAGACAGAAAAAGAATTAGCCACATGGACTCTTTATTTAAGAATTTATCAATAGAAATGAAACTTGGATATATTTTAGATTAGTAAATAGTAGTATAGATTTACTGCCCTCTGCAATTAAATGAACATACAGCCGTTATTGTCAAGGTAGCTGGCAACAAATGATAACAGATGTACGTTAACCATGCAAAGCCACATGTCCTATTCATCATGTTTTTGTCCGCTTGACAGGACAATACAAATTTGTGTATCTTTTATTAGCAGTTCACATTTTATGCTCATGGCAAAGAACTTTCTGAGAATTTTTAAATTAGAATTGTTGCTATTCACAAAGATGGCCTAGGCTCTAAGAAGATCGGTAACACCCTGATACTGAGTTACAGTGCAGTGGCCAGGGTCATACTGAGGATTTCCAAGACAGTTTCCATTAGGAACAGGCCTCGCAAGTGTCGATCAAAGAAGTCAAGTTCTTGTGCTGTGCGTCAGGTGAATAGCTGGGTTAAAAAAAAAAAAAAACAGAAACATGAGTGATGCCAGCATTGCTTTAAAGGTTGCAGAAGTGGAAGGTTGGAAGATTGTCAGTGTGCAGACCATACGCCACACAATGCAACAAGTCTGCATGGCCGTTGGCCCAGAAGGAAGCCTCTTCTGAAGCTGACTCACAAGAAAGCCCGTTTTCTGAACATTTTTCTCAAAACAACCTGTTCAAGAACATAAATTACCTGAACCATGTCCTTTTTTCTGATGAGACTAAGATAAACTTGTTTGGCTCAGATGGTGTCCAGCATGTGTCTTACATGCAACTGCTCCGTGATGCAATTATGGAGGAGTGGCAGAGGATCCCAACAACAACCTGTGCAGCTCTGGTGAATTCCGTGCCCAGGGGAATTAAGGCAGTGCTATACAGTACTCACACAAATATTGACAATTTGGACACAGTTTTTGACAGTTTACCCACTTTTGTTGCCATATTTTGACAATAATGGCTGTATGTTAAGTTTTTTTTTTTTGCGGACAATAAATCTATACTGCTAGACAACCTGCACATTAAATATGCTAAAATGTATTCAAGTGTCATTAATATAGTAGTGTCCTTTGAGAAGATAAACTAAAATGGTTGCTGACATGTGAGGGATGTACTCACTTTTGTGAGATACTGTATTATAACTTGAAAACGGGTAAAAATGTACCCTAATACAATGTGTTAATACTGAGAATTTTAAAACACTCTCTACTTACCGAGGCTTGGTAAAGTCAGTGAAGTACAGTTCTGCAATTAGACCCCAGGTAATGCCCCCATTGTTACTATATTGGAGAAGCACGCCCTCCTCCCTGCTGTCAGGTTGATTACACTCTGCCCAGTCACCACCCACACGCAAGTAGAATTGCACAAACTCTGCCCATTCTGTATCCAAGTTCAAGCTGACTAGCTGTCTCAATCCAGCCTGTACAAAAATCAGTTTCAATATGATGTTAAAATTAACTTTTAAATGACATTTGAAATTACTTTCATTCATAACAACAGTTGACACAATTTACTTAAAACTATTTAAGATCTACTTACAATTTTTCAATATAACATTCATTACAGACCTTGCTAAAATACAAAGAAGATCCAGATGATACAACACCACAACCCTCGTCAGGGGTCACCACCACCCCACCAATAACCTCCTGCCATGTGGTCTTTAGTAATTCCAGGGTCTCAAAATCTGACAACACACTGGATGTCAACGGTGAGTTAGGCTGGCAATCTGTACCAGAAAAGCCATCATCACACCTGATGAATAAGTTAGAGGGAGAATGCAACGGGAAAAACACAGCAAAATCTAAGACCTTTGCAGCAGCATTTTATTTTGCATATATTGTTTATGGTATATGGCAATACAAAATTGCCATACCAACTTTTGTCATACAAAGACGGACCTGCAGTGACCATGGTCACACCAGCCATGCCCATTGCACATTAGAGGACACTGCTGCCCAATGTAGATATTATCTAAGGCCCACTCATCTTGCTCACTGTAGAAGTTTTGGATCCAGCGAAATCGTGTGGCACTAGACCTAAATAAAAAAAACAAAAAAACAACAAAAATAAATTAATCAGCATAATACAAAGAACATGGTTTCAGAGGCTAATCAATGACATTAATCAGTTGTTCTTTATGTTTTTGGGATTGTTGTTTTGCATGGCTTTTTTTGATGTCACAAATCAACTGAATAAACACTTTCTTCAACTTAAACTCTGGACCTGAAAGTGCAGCCTATGCTTTTACTTGGAACCTTCTGTGTTACAGGTTCTGTGCTTAAAATGTGCTCTCTCTCTCTCTCTCTCTCTCTCTCTCTCTCACACTCTCTTTATGTCTCTCTCTCTCTCTCTGATTTTCCTTTATTCAAGTCAAGTCAAAAAGCTTTTATTGTCATTTCAACCATATGTAGCCGATGCAGTACACAGTGAAATGAAACAACGCTCCTCCAGAACCCTGATGCTACATACAACAATAATCACATTAACAGAAAACACAGAGCTAAGGACTAGTAAGTGTCCTCACCACATAAAGTGCATGTGTGCAACCTGGTGCAAACACAACACCAAACAGTTCAAGACAACACAAGACAGTGCAGGACAAAAACACAAAATAGGTCTGCCAGTAAACCTGTTGTGACAAGACAAAGTGAACAAAATTGAACAGTAAAAAATGTAAACAAAAATGTTGTGCAAATGAGCAATATAGCAGCAGTTCAGAAAAGATGTGCAAAGAAAGCATTTAAAAAGTTTATGGTAATGAGGTGATGTAATGTGGGTGGTACTGAAGTCATGTCTGTGCGAAGTGAGTACGAATGTGTGTTGAATCCGGGTTGTACAGATCGGTCACACAGTTTTGTGTGTGTGTGTGTGTGTGTGTGTGTGTGTGTGTGTCTCCGATGATCTTCTCAGCTGTCCTCCCTATCCTCTGTAGGGTCTTGCGATCCGAGACGGTGCAGTTCCCAAATCAGGCAGTGATGCAGCTGCTCAAGATGCTCTCAATGGTCCCTCTGTAGAATGTGGTCAGGATGGGGGGAGGGAGATGAGCTTTCCTCAGCCTTCTCAGGAAGTAAAGACGCTGCTGGGCTTTTTTGATGATGGAGCTGGTGTTGAGTGACCAGGTGAGATGTTCCGCCAAGTGAACACTGGAAGCTGGGTTTTGATGTGCCTCATGACGAGCCTCTCGAAGCACTTCATCACGATGGGTGTGAGCGCAACGGGATGATAGTCATTGAGGCAGGAGACAGTAGACTTCTTCGGCACGGGAACGATGGTCGTCGTCTTGAGGCATGTGGGAACAATGGCGCTACTCAGGGAGATGTTGAAGATGTCGGTGAAGACATCCGCTAGCTTTTGTGCACATTTCCTGAGCACTCTGCCAGGAATGTTGTATGGTCAAGCAGACTTCAGTGGGTTAAAACTGCATAGAGTTTTCTTCACTTCAGCTAAGGTTAGACAGAGCACCTGGTCACTGGGAGGAGGGAAGGTCTTCCTCGCCACCGTGTTGTTCTTCACCTCAAACCGGGCGTAGAAGTTGTTCAGCGTATATGGGAGGGAGGTGTCACGGTCACAAGCAGATGATGTCGTCTTGTAGTTTGTGATTGCCTGGATGCCCTGCCACATGTGCCGGGTGTCTCTGCTGTTCTGGAAGTGGCCGTGAATTCTCTTGGCGTGTACGCGCTTCGCCTCTCCGATGGCACGGGACAGTTTGGCCCTTGCTGTCTTTAGGGCCGTCTTGTCCCCTGCTCTAAAGGCGGAGTCTCTTGTTTTTAACAGTGCACGCACCTTAGTCGTCATCCACGGCTTCTGGTTGGAGCGTGTAGTGATGGTCTTGGAGATGGTCACGTCATCAATGCACTTGCCGATGTAGCTGGTCACTGTTGACGTGTACTCTTCCAAGTTGATGAAATCGCCATTGGTTGCAGCTTCCCTGAACATGTCCCAGTCAGTGCATTCAAAGCAGTCCTGGAGAGCAGACATGGATCCTGCTGGCCAGGTTCTCACCTGCTTTCGAGCTGGTCTTGAACGCCTGCTGAGTGGTCTGTATGCTGGGATAAGCATAAGAGAGATGTGGTCTGAGTACCCGAGGTGGGGATGGGGCTTTGCCCTGTAAACGCCCCGGATGTTTGTGTAAACAACATCCAGCGTGTTTTCTCCTCTGTTTGCAAAGTCCACATTCTGATGAAATTTAGGAAGGACAGTCCTGAGATTTGCATGGTTGAAATCTCCGGCGACAATAAACAATCCGTCAGGGTGTGTGTTTTGTAGTTCGCTAATGGTCCCGTAAAGTACGCTGAGCGCTTCCTTAGCATTAGCCCTAGGTGGTATGTACACTCCGAGCGCAATAGCGGTGGTGAATTCCCGGGGTAAATAAAAAGGTCTGCATCTCACAACCATAAACTTCAACAGTGATGAGCAGTAGGTGGAAACAAGCACAGAGTTCTTACACCATTCTGTGTTGATGTAAACACACAGACCGCTGCCGCGAGTCTTGCCGCACAGAGCTGCATTTCTGTCGGCACGAAACGCGGCTAGCCCATCCAGCTGAATGCCGGCGTACGGAACTCTGTCGCTCAGCCACGTCTCAGTGAACACAAAGATGCAGCAGTGTCTGTACTCATGCTGAGTAGCTTGTTGGAGTCGGATGTAGTCCAATTTATTGTCCAGGAAGCAGACATTTGCCAGCAGTATTTATGGTAGAGCAGGCCGGCTAGGGTTAGCTTTTAGCCTAACACTAGCCCCCACTCGCTTTCCGCGCTTCCGCTTCCTCGTGCAGCGCTTTTGATTTCCTCTCCTCTGTCCATCCGCCGCAGGCGACGCCGAGGTCTGGAGGCCTGGTTCTCAAAGCACACCGAGGTCGCGTAGCTTCTGTCACAGATCATCATTTATTTTGTTGTTGGGGTTGTTTCTGATTTCTTTGGGTGTTTGGCAGTGGTACACATGGACACCGGTTGCTCCGATGTCCATATGTTGCGTAAGGCAGGCTACAAAGTGAAAGTACCACCATTTTGGGTCCGGAGCGGCCGCTGCAAGCTACTGCCATGCTGCCATCTTGGATTCTGAGGAAACCAACTCGTGACTTGGTTGATAAAAATGTAAAAATGAAATGGGTTATGAATGTGAGGATTGCTATTTTAGACTTTTGAATCAAATTTTATAGATTTTGATTGCAGACTATACTATCTCCTTAACTAAGTGGTGTATCTCTCTCTCTCTCTCTCTCTCTCTCCTCTCTGAGTGTATGCTGGGAGGAAGAGCATGTTTTTGTGGGCGAGTGTGCTCAGCGTTTTTGCTCTCGTTCATAAGTCTTTAAAAAAAAAAAAGAAAGAAAAACAATATAAATACGGTCTATTTATCTGCCTTCTTTTTTCTTTGTTTTATTTCTTCTTCCCAATCCTATTCCCTTATGCCGGACAGTCGTACAAAGCATTTCACTGCATGTCGTACTCTGTATGTATGTGTATGTGACAAATAAAATTTGATTTGATTTGGTTACGGTCTAAGCCCCCCCCCCGCAAGTTCCAAAAATCCACAAATTCTTCAGCTGGAGAAATGGTTTCCACGAGCTCTAAGGCTTTTCACTCCTTAACGTGATGCCACTAAATAAAAATTGTGTGTGGGGTGAGTGTGGAAGACTGCAGCCTGGCCGTGAATAACGTGTTCGGACATGAGAATATAGTAACTGCGTCCATGATGAACAGTGAGCAGTTATTTTTAAACACAGTGGAGAAAGCAATGAAGTTGGTGATGAAAGGCACTGACATTGATGGTTCTCACTACAATGTACTAGCGCTAGCAACCCCTTCAAGAAAAGTCAATTTGTTTTAAGTACTGTCCCCAAAAAATAAAATCTCAATCGGGAGCAAGTCGTACCTAGTAAGACATGTGTCTTTTAGAAAATGTACATACATGATATTGAACAACAAGAAGACAGGACTGAAATGCACATTAAATTTCACAATTGATGGATTCAATTATGTAATCTATGTCCCAACAGAGGGGATAAGATGTTTTGGTTGTGGACAAGCAAGGCACTTTGTGCACACATGTCCATGTCAAAAGGAAAAAGAGAATGATGATGAGGTCCAGATTAATGAATAAAATAACAAACCAAAACAAACGTCCAACAAATAAACTGGAGAATAACCTTGACAACACAGACCCCCTAGTGGGAGGTGATGTTTAAAACTTTAACAAAAAGAAAGGAAAATGTAAAAAATGTGATCAATAGTGGGAATGATTGTGATATAGAAAGTGACTTAGACTTAATTCTCTGTCAAAAGACCTGACTAAATATATAATGCAGAAAATATATTTTTTTTGTTTTTTGTTTTTTTTAAATAACAAAAAGCTGGAAGATAGTCAACATAAATGACAATTTTTTAGAGTCAAAAATACTATTGGAGGCAATAAGAAGATTAATGATTGAAAAGGTTTCAAAAAGACTGAAATTTTTCATGCAAAGAAAATTTTAACAAAACTAAACTTTCTGGTAAACAATGAAGAAAGCCTTCTTTGTCTGAAATGTCTGAAAATGTCTTGAAACTTTTTTATGTCAGTATTTGGCTACGTACTGCTTTTTACCATCCTCTGTCTTGTCAAGGGAGATTTTTGCATTGCATCTTTAAACATAAATGGTGCAAAGATAGCAAAAAGAGTGCAATACTCTTTGTAAAAAATATAGCAGAATAAAATAGAAATTTTGTTATTTCAAGAGACACACAGTGATAAAAATAATGAAATTGATTGGACACACCAATGGGTGGTGACATTCTGTCTAAGTCATTTTTCATCCACAAGTGGAGGAGTTGCAATTTTATTCTCTAAGAACACTACTTCCATTTTATACAGTGCAGAAGAAATGGTAAAAGACATGTTAAAAGTTAGAGCCTGTTTTTAAAAATATGCTCTTTTATATGTGTATATGCCCCTACTTTGCTTGTAGAGAGACTCTAGAAATGTGTCACTCTGAAGGTTTTTTTTATTATTTATGTGGAGATTTAAATTGGAGATTAAAAACCCTTGAAGATATTGATCGTAACCGCGTAGAACCACACATGCCTTCTTGCAGATGACTCATGCAGAGATATATATATATATATATATATATATATATATATATAAAAGCATCAGCTGAATGATGTTCGGAGACTTCTTAACCAAGTAGAAAAACATTATACATGGGTGGATGCAAGCAATAAAGTTTTGTCCCTCGGAAGACGGTTGGTTATATGCCTTTAAGCACCAACTAAACATGATTAAAAGCTGTCTTTTAAATCCAGATGGATTTAGTAATCAAATTCTGGATTTATGTAGAGCAAGTTTTAGTAATATTAAACCAAAAGGGCCTACTGGCTGTTTAACACAACAATATTAGACAATCAGTCTTTAAGAAATAGTGCTACTTTTTTTTCTGAAATAATTAAAAAAAAGAAAAGTCTGATTTTGTCCATGTACAGCAATGGTGGTACTATGGAAAAATTAAAATAAAACAATTATGTCAACAACACAATTACAATGTCAAAAAAATTATATAAAGTCAATAGACAGCCTAGAAAAGTAAAAACAAACAATGCAAATTATATCCAAACCCTAAAAAACAAGAAAAAAATGCTTGCAGACCCTCTAAATTCCAAAGCACAAGGAGCATTAGTAAGGGCATGGTTCCTAAACATAGACTAAATGGATGCAACTTCAAGATTTGTTTTAACCTTGAGAAAAGAATTGGAAGTCGTTTTATTCACAACTTACATTCAGAAAATGGAGAATTTCTATCGGTCACAGAAGATATTCGTAAGAGGGCAGTACATTTTTATTAGAAACTTTACTCTTCTGAATATACAGAGAATCAGGCACTAGACCAATCTTTCCAGACAAGCCTACCATTGGAGTACCACTGAAGATGATGTAGAGGTTTTGAACAATAGCCTAAACAGAGGAACTCTCCCACTAAGTTGCAGAAGGGCAGATATTACGCTACTGCCTAAAAATGGAGACCTCACAGATATAAAAAAAATTGGAGACCTGTGTCAATGCTTTGCGATGATTTAAAGTTATTGTCGAAGGCACTAGCAACGAGACTGGGAAGTGTCCTAGAAGAAATAATACACCCAGATGAAATGTACTGTGTACTAGGAAGAACCATATTTGATATTTGATATTTCACTATTCAGAGACATTTTTGATATCTCAGATTAATACGGTTTAAACATAGGCTTGATTCCTCTAGACCAAGAAAAAACTTTTAATCAAGTAGAACACAAGTACTTATGGTAAGAGCATGTTGACCCGCCACTAGAGCTGGTAGAAAAAATTCAAGCGATACTAGTTGACTTCTTCTGGGACAAACTGCACTGGTTACCTCGAACCATTCTCTATCTTCCTAAAGAAGAGGGGGGACAGGGCTTAGTGCACCTACAATGCAGGATCGCTCCATTTCATCGTAACGTTCTACAGACGTTTCTGGACAGCTCAGCATGCTTTAGCAGGAACACAGTCACCATTGTGATTCTAAAGACTCTGAGATGTCTAAAACTGGATAAGTCCTTATTTCTAATGTAATCTATCCTTATATCTAATCTATGTCTCTCTTCTACCAGATTTCTATTAGAGCCTATTCAAAATATGGAAACCCTTTAAAATACTAAAAAATACTGATGCTGCAATCATTCACTGGCTGCTGGAGGAACCACTAAACCATATGTTACAATTAATGCGCTTAGCGAAACCATACTTAAATCTGGAATAATCCTGCTTGGTCAACTGGTGAATATTGCTAGACCAACCTTCTAAAAAGTAGAACAAACAGCTGAGAAGCTAGGTGTGAAATCAAAAGGAATCACAACACAACTACTCCAGAAATGGAGTAATCGACTCTCACCAAAGGAAAAAGCAATGTTAATGGAGTACTATGATGGAACAGAAGAACTAGATGATGGAGACACCTTTCCTGAGCTACCAATATTGCCAGAGCTGGATGGACACACTGGTCATTTTTTAAACTACAAGAACATCACTAATATGGACTTTTACACTGTTTCTGGAAAAAAAAAATTAAGCTTTTGTAAAAGTTTTTAATAAAAAAAGTAACTATTAACATGGTAACTGAACAACAACTACTACAGTAGAGAACTTTATAAAAGCTACCATTAACACAAAAAAAGACTTACAATGGAGAATTTTGCACGGGATTGTAGCAATGTTTTTAATCTCTAACTTATGTACAAATACGAATCAGGATTGTCCTTTCTGTCTCCAAAAAGAGACACTTTCATGCTTTTGCAGAGTGCGCTAGACTTATACCGCTTTCTATTCTCTGACAGACTATATTTATCGATTTGAATAAATATTTTTCAAAACAGACTTTTATTTTGGGGGCAAAGTACACAAGAAAAATGTCAATTTCTAAACTACATCTTAAGCCAAGCAAAAATATGTATTTACTTGAGCGGAAGAAACAAGATCAAACATAAAGCAAACGATAGTGCAGTTACAGTAACAACAGCTCTATTAAAATCAAGGATTTTAGTTAATTATCTCTAATATAAAAAGACTGGGAACCTAGTAACATTTAAGAAAATATATTGTGTAAATGGAGCACTGTGCAGGTGAATGGACAGTTAGCTCTTATTTGCATGCACACTGTCGTAATTTTCTGTATACAAAAACTTATTAGTATTATTGAACCTAATTTATTTAATTTAAATGATCAAATTTGTATAAATTTTGTGTTTTAAAAATCTCTCTCTCTCTCTCTCTCTCTCTCTCTCTCTTACACACACACACACACACACACACACACACACACACACACAAAAAAAATGGTTGTTTCCCCAGATATTTTACTGAAATAAAAAAAAAAAACAACACAAATACAGAGCATGGAGGAAAAGGAGAAGGAATGAGGCATGACTGATTGTTGTATTTGAGTGAGTCATTCAGTTCCTCTATGAATGGTCACATTACAATCCCTCAGAGTGCTTTCAATTGCTTAGCGGGTAGGAGATGCTCTGATCTTAGCGATCTCCTTCGTGATTTCCTCTACACGAGGATTTCCGGGACAGAAAATGTCTGCTGTATCCATTATATTGGTCTCATATAATGTCATGTAGTAAGTATGTGAGTGGATGGAAGTACAGGTAAATTATTAAATAATGTGCAGCAATCAAACAAAACACAAGAAACAAAAAACATGGAGTCATGGAGTTATCACCACTAATTTTTTGCCAACACCCTCACTGACATACACCAAAATAGCACTTGTCTAAGCTGTGCACGTTACAGGAATAGTGCTTCCACCCCTTGTTTTAAGCTCAGACAGAGAACCAACAGTTGCTACAGAGGCTGTCTAAGCCTGCCTTGCCCTATGTGAAAAAGTAATTGCTCCCTAAACCTAATAACTGGTTGTGCCATCATTGGCAGCAACAACTGCAATCAAGCGTTTGCAATAACTGGCAAGGAGTTCAGATTACTGTGAAGGAATTTTGGCCCACTCTTCTTTGGAGAATTATTCTAATTTAGCTACGTTGAACATTTTTTGACCATGAACGGCCTATTTAAGGTCATGCCAGAGCATCTATGGTACTTTTTACTTTTTGTACTGGCTTTTTTTTTTTTGAGCAGGATGTGTTCCACTACAATTGTTTTGTTAAATTAAAATAACCAAGGCTAGGTGACGATAATGGTAGCCGATGCAGTGAAGGTTGGCAAACAACAAATGGGTCTGTTACCTAGTTTGTAGAAGAATATTAAAAAAGACTGTGCATTTACTGTGTTTTTGGGGAACTTTCATGGAAATGCCTGACTTTGTTTCGGCTTAAATAAAGCCTGATTCTTTGACATCACAACCCTGGATTATATACCTAATTTATTCTTTTTTTTTTATTTTTTTATACAGTCCCTGACAAAAGTCTTGTCGCTTATCTATTTTGTAGAAACACCTGCTATTAACCTGACTTTTAATTAATCAATTGGTCTTAGAAATAGCTCATATGAAAAGCTAAAACCCTCCCAAATGATGATGTTTAATTCACTGAAATAAATTAGTTTCACTGAAAAAAGATTTATCATTCAATCAAGACAGAAAGGTCAAATTTTGACAAGACAAAAGTTTTGTCGCCTATACAGAAATTGAACAAATTTACTGCAAATACAAAAATATGTCAGCAAATTAAGTAGTGGTGTTGTGAGATCCAAATTTAATATCTTGTATGACTTCCATGAGCTTGAAGGACTGCATTTTTGGCAAGGATTCATACAATTTATTGATGAAGTCATCAGGAATAGCAAAGAAAGCAGTCTTGCATGCCTCCCAGAATTCATCAATATTCTTTGGTTTCATCTTCCATGCTTCCTCTTTCATCCTACCCCACAAATGCTCAATGATGTTCATGTCTGGTGACTGGGCTGGCCAATCCTGGAGCGCCTTGAGGAACTTTGATGTGGAGATGAAAGTATGCGATGGAGCACCATCCTGCTGCAGAATTTGGCCTCTTTTATGGTTGGGAATATAAGAGGTAGCTAAGATTTCTTGGTATTTTAGACTATTGATGTTGCCTTCCACCCTGCAGATCTCTCGCACACCCCCATACTGGATGTAAGACCATGATTTTTCCGCCACCAAACTTCACTGTTTTCTGGCTGAATCTCGGATCCATGCGGGCTCCAGTAGGTCTCCTGCAATATTTGCGCTGACTGTGGGGCAATTCAACAGAAGATTCATCTGAAAAATCCACCTTCTGGCACTTTTCCAGCATCCATCCTTTTAGCAGGCTGTGGGCCTTGGCAAATGCCACATGGTTTTTCAAGTGTCTTTTGTTTAGTGCTGGCTTCTGGGCACTGATTCGACCATGGAGGCCATTTCGAGACAGAATCCGACAAACTGTTCTGGTTGACACAGGGTCTTCAGGTGACCAGGTCTTGTGGAGCTCTGCTGCAGTGAAAAATGGGCTGGCCTTGGATTTTTGAGCCAACAAATGGCCCTCTCGAGCAGTTGTCTTGCGGGGTCTGCCTGACCTGGGCTTGTCAAAAACGTCTCCAGTCTCTTCAAATCTTTTTTTTATCCTCTGTACTTGACGCTGAGACACATTGAAGGTGTCTGCCACATCAGCAGTGGATCTGGTCTTCAGCCTCTTTATAATCAAAAATTTAGTCTCAGGGTGAGGCATGTTTGCAGAGGTCTAATTGCAGTTGATGTGAAGGTCTGGTGTACTGGGGTTCTTTTTATACACACCTGAGACCTAATTGATCCATTATTAGTCACAGGTGAAGCTCATATAACAAGGCGACAACACTTATGTCTTTGCAAAAATTGACTCAATTGGCTTTACCAAGCTGTGAATATTAGAATACTTTTTGACAGTTTCGTTTTGCACTGAAACATTATTACAAAAGCAGTTGGGATTAAAATTAGCCATTTTTTGTAAAAAAAAAAAATCTTGAT
This sequence comes from Silurus glanis, assembly GCA_014706435.1. Classification (NCBI taxonomy): domain Eukaryota; kingdom Metazoa; phylum Chordata; class Actinopteri; order Siluriformes; family Siluridae; genus Silurus; species Silurus glanis. Next base: position 647,944 of record JAAIIK010020256.1, read on the forward strand.
TAGAAATATATTTCAGCTGCACTTCAGGTCATTTTGTACACAAGCGACAAGCCCTGTGCAAACGGGAGTGTTATGGTGCATGGTGTACAGTGTGTAGTACAGTTCAGAACTGTGAGGACTGTCACCCCCCGAGTGGAATTAAAGAGCCGCAAGACATGGGGAGAATTACCTCCTCGTTCTTCAGTGCCGGAAGATGATGCTGTGCAGTGAATGCAGTGGATTGTCCATGATTGACAGGAGCCTGCCTAGTGCCCATCTCTCTGCCACTGATGTCAGGCTGTCCAGCATTGAGTCCACAACTGAGCCTGCCTTCTTCACCAGCTTGTTCATACACGAGGCATCCTTCTTCATGATGCTGCCTTCCCAGCACACCACCGCATAGAAGAGGGCACTCATCACAACAATCTGATAGAACATCTGCAGCAGCTTTTTGCAGGCATGGAAGGATGCTAGCCTTCTGAGGAAGTACAGCTGGCTCTGTTCTCTCCTGCACACAGCGTCCATGTTAGCAGTCCAGTCCATTTATTCATCTGGCTGCACTCCCAGGTATTTGTAAGTCTTTATAAACTCCATACAGTCCTGGATCAGTTTCCTGTACTCCTCCTCCTGTCTCCTCCTGATACAGCCCATGATAGCAGTGTTGTCTGCAAATCTTGCACATGGCAGTTATATTGAAAGTCTGATGTACATGGTGTAAATATTGAACAGGACCGGAGAGAGCACAGTCCCTTGCGGTGCTCCCATACTACTGACCACAGTGTCAGACCTGCAGTCCCCTGGTCGCACATACTGATTTATGCCTGTCAGGTAGTCTATGATCTATGCCACCAGGTGTGAGGCCACTCCCATCTCTTTTAGTTTATCTCTAAGGAGCATTGACTGGATGGTGTTGATAGCACTGGAGAAGTCCAAAACTTTAATTCTCATATCCCTAATGCCGTTGTTCAGGTGAGAGAGGGATCGGGTTAGGGTATGCAGTTAATGGCATCCTCCACTCCCACCTTCTTCTGGAATACAAACTGCATGAGATCTAGCAGCACCCGCTCTATGGTCTTCATTACGTGAGACGTCAGGGCGACTGGCCTGAAGTTATTCAGTTCACCAGGGTGTGTTTTTTTTTTTAACTGGGATGATGTAGGATGTGCTCCACAGCCGAGGAAGCATCTCCTGTTCCAGGCTGTAGAGAGACTCCCAGCTCTAACACACAGGCCTTCAGTAGTTGTGGAGATCTGGACAAAGCCTCCTTAGCTCCCTGGACACATCGGCTGCCGTGATCATGGATGGAGGGACATTTTCCTCTGTGCTGCAGTTGGTTTCAGGGGATAGAGAGAGAGCGGAAGGGGGGGGTGAATGAGTTGGGATGGTCAAACCTTCAATTGTGTTACCTGCTTTGAGCTGCTTCCGGGGATTATCTTCATCCCATCTCACACCTTTTTCATGCCATTATTCTGCAACATCTGCTCCAGCTTCCTCTTGTACTGCTCCTTTGCTTCCCTGACCTGGACTTTGAGTTCCCTCTACACACGCTTAAACTCCTGCTGATCACCATCGTTAAAGGCCCTCTTCTTCTGGTTCAGAAGACCCTTGAGGTCACTTGTGATCCAGGGCTTATTGTTTACATAGCAGCATACAGTTCTTAGCGGAACAACAATGTCCATACAGAAGTTGATGTAGTCAGTAGTGCAGTTCACAACATCCTCAATGTTCCCACTGAGCGACCCCTGAAGTACACCCCAGTCTATGTTCGCGAAGCAGTCTCTCAGAGCCTGCTCTGCCTCTTCCTGAATGAGCGTGTGCTTGTGGGTAACCTCCTCACTTTTAGATTGTAGCCTGAAGAGAGACTGAAGCAGTGTTTTCCACAGTGCAGGTAGCATGATGGCGCCGTATGTGTGCTTTACATTGCCATACAGTAAATCAGTGGTCCTACTGTATTTCCCCTAGTCTTACAGTCTATTTCTGAAAAAACCCACCCTTGGTTTTGTGTTATTTGTGTTTTCAGTTGTAAGTTGTAAAAAGTGTGATCCAGAGGGAAAGACAATTTTTTTTACAGCATTAATATTTGTATGAATTCTGGAGAAGTATATTTTATCAAGAGAGTAACTAACGAGTTTGCTCCTATATTATATTGTACTCTAATATCAAGAAAAAGATATATAGAGCAACTAAGTCTCAATACTAGTGTGGGTAGAGTTATTTAATATTCCAGTCAAACAGAGGTGGGAGGAAACAAAGTACAAATACTTTGTTACTGTACTTAAGTAGATTTCTCTGGTATCAGTACTCTACTTCATTATTTATTTGATTTTAAGTAGAGTACTGATATCAGAGAAATATACTTAGTCAAGTCTTGACTAGACTTGACTAAGTAGATTTCTCTGGTATCAGTAATTCTTCATTATTTCATTAAAACTTCATTATTTATTTATTTATGGCAACTTTTACATTTTACTCATTACATTTTTACACAAATATATGTACGTTCTACTCAAACCAGCCTTGTAACTTTAGTTGTAATCTATTTGGTGAAATGTCAATATTTTTTCTTCTCACTTTGTGCCATTTTCAGTCCATCAACCTATTTCCTGTCATGCATGGCTTTTTTAATCTACCACTGGTGTATAATATCCTGGCTATCAAACACCACAGACGTAGGCTAGTTTACGAAGCTAGCAACGAGCATGGAAAAAAAGCAACAAGAAGTATGGCTAATGTGGATGAGACAGAGGGAGTCAGAGATGTAAACATGATGGAGAACAGGGACATTCCCGATCACCTGATCATTATCATCTTTGCTACGCTTGTGTTCTATATGGTGGTTGTTCAGCCTGGATACATTCTATAGGTAATATATATTAATTGTATTGTATATAATGTATTGTATTAATATATTAATTAGAGCTGTTAATAAACGTTAATGCAAATTAATTTTAATGCCACAAATTTTAACGCTCGGTTAATGCAGCATGTATTTCTGTTTGACCATTTCTTTTATTAAAAAAATAAATAAATAAATACAAATGAGGCAAAATTAAAACCTTAAACACAACACACATTTATTCATGATGTCCTTTTTTTTTACTAAGATATAAAAACTTTTTTAAATCCATAGAAAAATATTTTTCTATCAGTAAACATTTGTTTTACTAGTGTGCCAGATCTTAAATCAATAGACAATGATGTCTCCCTCTGGTGGTAGGACATTTTCTATGAAAAAGGTACACAAACCATGGTTGACACAGTGGAGCAGAATATGATTTTGAAGACTGAAAATCATCTTAACAAGCGCAGGTGAAGGCAAACCTGGCTAAGAGGACTGCAAACATCCTTTACAGCTTATCCATCCAATCGGTGCAGTATGTCTACACCTAGTGGGATTGGGTGATTTAAGGATGTGCCATTAGCAGCACCCTCATCTTTGTATTCACTCTGCTCCAGTGCTGCTAACTCTGGCACCTTATTCATTCACTACGTACTTCGGTTAATGCTGCTGTTACTCTTAGTCCTCTGCAGGTACCAGCTTTGCAACGTCTATAACATCACTGAACCTTGGACAAAAAACAATTCAATTATGGTCACTCAGGGACTGCTCTGAGTTTGCCCAAAGGGGCCAGGGAACAAACTGTAACAATGGTGATATCTCCCCATGAGATCAGCCCCGAAGAATTGCAATGAAACAAAACAATAAAGCTTCTAATCTGAAGAGAGAAAGCCATTTGTTCAGCTGCCCTTTCACTTATTCTTTTTCTCTCCTGGGTATATGGCCAGGTCATGAAAAGGTGACTTAGAAGTTCCTGGAATTCAAGCTACTATACTTGCATACTCTAGTTATTATATCTTAGGAGTGTATAAATTTTAACTTTTCATGTTTGGTATCTTTATAAAGGTCTCGATGCGATTGGAAATATGATCTCAATAGAAACATACCTGTTTTTAATAATGAGCCACAAACGAGTCTACTGCTGCAAATCCTGGTTTATTTTAAAAGATAATAGTCCACTGAACATGCCATTAAGCAGTTTTTGTCCAATAAAACCATAACAATATAATATGAATGATTATTTATTTGTTGATGTCACAGTACTTTGGGTGGAAGTATTGTACATACCGGAATACAATTCACTCAATACACATAAAAAGAAGCATAGTTTTACAGCCTATCGAGTTACAAATACAATGAGACCACCAGATAAAAAAAAGTTAGGCAGAAATTTGTCCAAGCAACCAGACATTGCAGGTGTGACATTCTGCTATGCACCAGCTATTATTTCAAACATTATTTCCAGCCATTAGCATTATGGAAACATGATTGATGGAAAATGTAGCCAATGAATTAATGATTCTAATGATATATGGGAGGTTTTTATTTCTCATGAGGGTGAGTTCTTTGTTTTATTACTCTTTAGGAGCTTTAGTGGTAAAAGAGCGCATCATGTGCACTATGACGCACCTGCCAGGAAGTGGAACGCATGTCTCTGCTCATGCAACAAACAGTTGAGAGCTTTGTTTGCAAAAATAAAAAAGGAAAGAAAAAGTGAACAGTCAAAAAAGTTTTTTTTTTTTTTTTTTTTTTTTTTTTTTTTGGAGAGTGGGTAGTGGTGGTTCACCAGGGCAGTGGTGGTCCAGTCTTTAAGGCTCTGGGTTATTGATTATAAGGTCATGGGTTCAAGCACCAGCACTGCCACAGCCACTTAACCCTATCTGCTCCAGGGTGACCCCATCTTCCTGACAAACTAGGTTATGCGAAAACAGGGGGAGTGGTAGCTCATTGGTTAAGGTGCTGGGATTCTGATTGGAATGTGGGGGTTCAAGCCATGGTATAGCCAAGCTGCCACTCTTTAGCCTTTTAGCAAGGCCCTTAATGCTCTGTGCTCCAGGGGTGCTGTATCATGACTGACCCTGTGCTCTGCCCCCAGGTTCTGAACAAGCTGGGATATGCAAAGAAAATTATTTCACTGTGCTGTAATGTAAATGTGACAAATAAAAGCTATTTTATAGATGGCATAAAGCAGCGATGGGAAAGATATTTTTACATGGAGTGATGACAGCGACCTACAGTGATCTGCATGTGGCTGAAAATGTGAGTTACAACATATCTCCCTTTACAGTTTTATAAGATTTGTCTGTTTGTTTTTTTTTAGAGAAATGCTTGAAAAGTGTGTGTGTGTGTGTGTGTGTGTGTGTGTGTGTGTGTGTGTGTGTGTTAATTTGATGGGCATACTCCTGCCTGTATGAATGGCCTCATACTCTTACTTTGAATACTCATCAGTATGAATGCAGTCGGTATGAATGGCCATAATTGTATAACTGTGTAAAAGGAACAAACATAGTCTCAGATAAATGTTTGTAGGAATCTTATTTTGTATATTTGAAATATAAATTCATGACATATATGGCTTTCAAGCCAGTAAATTTATGGATATCTCCAGGACTGATTTCATGTATGTATATTAAATAAAAAAATTTTCAGTGCAGGAAATGTTTATTTATGGCAGTGTCTACAAAATTATCTTTTTAAACAATATCCACTCTGGATGATGGCCAGTAAAGCCCAAAGTGTCTTCTTTCCAAAGATACCTAAATTGTGTATGTAGCACATTGTTGTCAGGGACTGTTAACATTTAAATTTAGGTAATTTTCGCCTTGACAACTCCATGCTTGACAGGTTAAAATATGTTTATGCTGGTCATGTTGTGTTACCTATTTCTTACTTCTGTTTTTTATTCTAAATTTGACATTTGTTTATTGTTTATTGCCTGGCAAATAAATGTAAAATTCTTCACTAACTCGAAATCTTCGTAACTTCTGAATTTTCTGAAATCATTTATATCTGTGAGATTATGTAGTAGTGTTGTGTTACTGCAAATCTATGACCAGGATAGTACATACAGAAGGCTCATAAACAGATGCAGCATAGAGGACAACATCTGGTACGTGCTGATTTCTGGCTGTCACTGACTTAGCAAGTTATATGAAAGTGACTAAATCAACTATTCTTTATGCATGAGCAAGCATTGAGCTGCATACTTAAAGAATAGTAGTTTATGGTTATGTCCTCTGACTTAGATTGGTGAGTTTGTGTCCCTGAGCATGTGCAGTTGGCCAAGCACAAGGCTCTAAGAGACTCTGGGTCCATAATAAACGATTAATTGAAAGGATGGAATGCTTAGAATAATCTATTAAAATGAAAGACAAAACAACAAAAAAAGCTTTAATTAGATAAATTAAAGTTAAAATTTTTATTATAAAGTGAAGTCAGATTAGAGTCAAAATTGGATTCCTAAAAATTTTTTAGTACATTTTAGTAATATTTCACAGCACGCAGCATACATTTCACCCTCACTAATGAATTCTGTTGTTGGGTCATTGGGTAATACCTTACAAGAGAAAGCTGGCACAGATGCAGTTGAAAGAATTGGCCAAAAAAAGAAAAAGAAAAAACATCAAGCTCCCATTAGAAATGAGGAGAAGACAGAAGTCATGGCACCTGCAAGTGCTTCTGAAAAAGAAAGGGTATCGGCACTAGCAGCCCCAGTGTAAGTGTTTCCGCCTTTACTGCCAACAACCTCTTTAAAAAATCCACCTCAGTCTGTACCAGTTTCAATGTGTATGCAAACCAGCCAAAATCAAAATTTTGGAACAAACCCCAACAGGGAGGAAGAGGGAGAGACAAGCCCTCATATGGTCCTCCAGGGGTGTTCTGGGGATGTTATCAGCCTGGACATAACCAAAACAACTGCCCCACCAATCCATGGCAATGGCCTCTTGAGGGTAGTAGGTGGTTGGCAGCAGTCTTATCCGGCTCAGTTTCAGGGTCCAGTTCAAACCAAGGGGCCAGTAAATCCTTAGGAGGTCCCAATCAGGGTATTAGGAATGCCCAGAGAATCCTATGGGGAACGGTCAACTTCCATTTTTAACAACTAGAGCTGAACAAGAACCTATGTTGGAGGTTGGTATAAAAGGAAAAACTGTACAGGTTATGATTATACAAAGCAAATTATACAAAGCACTCAGCACTACACATAACATATATCATAAACCTGTGCTCCAGTACATCTGACCATATGCACATTATCATCTTGTGCTTGTTAATATTATGAACAGCGGCTAGGCTAATTCCTCTCCACTGCTTCTCTTTCTCTACCCATTAACTTATTACCATTGTATATATACCCGTTCTCTGTTCATAGTAATAGCAATATATTTTGTTCACCGTTCACATCCTTCTGCAAATCTCTGTGTATAGTAATAGGCATCTGTATATTATGTTCACAATACATATACATATTCATCTGTAATTATATTCATAGTACATATATATTAATCTGTA
>JAAIIK010020256.1:655670-699502 GCA_014706435.1 Silurus glanis
ATTATTGTTCATATTCATCTGTAATTATATTCATAGTACATATATGTTAATCTGTATATTATGTTCTTAGTATATATATATTCATCTGTATACTACATTTATAGCACATATACATCTTTAAATTACTGTTTATAGTCTATATTACCATTCTATTTAACTATGTAAATCATGTAAAAACTGTATATCCTGCACTTGCTGTTATTGCACTCTGGTTAGACCCAAACTGCATTTCGTTGCCTTGTACTTGTACATGTGTAATGACAATAAAGTTGAATCTAATCTAATCTAATCTAATCTAATTCTGAGGGATCCTGAGGTTGCACCAGCTCCAGTTGTATGATTATGGACCTTCAAAGAAGTAGATGCTGACCCCACAAACATTAGAATCAGAAAGAGCTTTATTGCCAAGTATGTTTGCACTTACAAGGAATTTGTTTTGGTGACAAAAGCTTCCAGTTGCACATAGAAATAAAAAACAAAAAACAAAACAAAATAAATTAAAAAGATAAAACATTATAAAGTTACAGCATGTTTTTATAAAGAAAATAAAAAGAGTATTATTGCACAAAAAAGTATAGAATTAGATTAATAAAAGTGGTATTGCATGTATGTTTAATTATTGCACAATGGCAGAGCATTTAAGTGTACATGATTTAGATCAAGATTAGAAAATTTAGAAGATTTAGAAAAAACATTTCCTGTGTCTGGCTGTCTTGGTACTTGGAGCTCTGTAGCATCGGCCAGATGGCAAAAGTTAAAAAAAAACATATGGCTTGGATGTGAAGGATCCAGGGTGATTTTCTGGGCCCTTTGTCTCACTCTGGATGTGTACAGTACCTGTAGAGTGGGCAGTGGAGCATCAATAATCCTTTTAGCCATTTGGACTGTCCTCTGTAGTCTTCTGATGTCTGTCTCCTGAAATCCATGATCATCTCCACTGTTTTGAGTGTATTAAGCTCCAGGTTGTTATGACTGCACCAGACAGCCAGCTGCTGAACCTCGATTCTAAATGCAGATTCATCACTGTCGTTAATGAGGTTGATGACTGTAGTGTCATCTGCAAACTTCAGGAGCTTTACAGAGGGGTCTGTAGAGATGTAGACATTGGTGAACAAAGAAAAGAGCAGTGGGGAGAGAACACATCCCTGGGAGGCACCAGTGCTGATGGTACAGCTGTTTGACATGAATATACGCAGTCTCACTAGCTGTTGCCTATCTGTCAGAAATAGGTAGAGATAGGAACAGAGAGCTGGGTAAGTTTGGTCTGGAGGAGTGTGCATGTGTGTGTATATGAGATACACAGATCTGTTTGCTCAGTAAGCAAACGGTAGGGGTTCTAGCAAGAGTCTAGTGATGTCCTTTAAATAAGCCAACACCAGTCTCTCAAATGACTTCATGACCACAGATGTAAGGGCAAAAGGTCTATAGTCGTTAAGCCCAGAGATTTTTGGTTTATTCGGGATGGGGATGATGGTGGAACATTTAAAGCAGGTAGGCACTTTAGACAGTTCCAGTAATCTGTTAAAGATGTGTGAAAAGATGGACGCCAGCTGGTCAGCACAGGTTCTTAGACAGGCTGGTGAAAGTCCATCTGGTCCTGGTGTTTTCATTTTTTTTTTGTTTTTCTGAAGACCTAACGCACATCATTTTTACTGTTCTGAAGTACAGGAGGGGAAAGAGGGGGGCTGCTGGAGGTGTTAATGGTTCAGTCGTGAGATGGTCATGAAGGGTGCAAGGTGTGAGACCAGGAGTTTCAAATCCACAGTAAAACCTACAGAGCTGGGGGATGGTGTCTTGTAGCTTGTGATATCTGTCAGGCCTTTCCACACTAAAGCAGTGGCGTTGGCTGAAAGCTGATTTTGTAGCTCCTTGTTGTGTGTATCATTGTTGTATGTTAAATGAGTCCTGGTTGGAATGCATATATCTTCACAGAAGCTGATATACAGATGTTACAGAGTCTATGAGCTCATCCAGATTAGAGGAGGCAGCTTCAAAAACACTTCAATCAGTGCACTCAAAACAGGCTTGTAATGCCTGCTCTGTTTCTTTGATCCATCTTTTTACTACAGACTTAGCAGATTTGAGATTTTTTTTCCAGGGAGAAGATGAACCAGGCAGTGGTCAGAGAGTCTTAAAGCAGCTCTGCAGATGGAGCGATATGCATCCTTTATCGTGGTGTAGCAGTGGTCCAAAAATTTTTTGTCTCTGGTGGGGCATGTAATATGCTGTTTGAATTTTAGAAGTTCCCGTGTAAGGTTTGCTTTATTGAAGTCCCCGACAATGATTACAGCAGAGTCTGGGTGTTGTTGCTTAGTGTCTGCAAGCCGATCGGCCAGCTGTTGCAGCGCTACGTTCATACACGCTTGCGGAGGAATATAAACACTGACCAGAATGAAAGAGGAAAACTCCTGTGGCGAGTAGAAAGGCTTACAGTTGATGAGGAGCACTCCTAGATCTGGACAGCACAACTTCTTCATGGCTGTTACATCTGTACACCACTTTTCATTGATGTAGAAGCATGTCTCACCTCCTCGCGATTTCCCTGCCGATTCAGTGTCGTGGTCCGCTCTGAACAGCTGGAAGCCCGGCAGATGTAACGTGCTGTCTGGAATGGCTTAATTCAGCCAGGTTTCTGTGAAACACAGAGCAGCTGATACCATGGTGCAGAGTTAAAAAAGTTCTTATTTGTCTGGGAGAGCAGGAGAACTTCGTCCATTTTGTTGGGTAGAGAGCAGAGATTCGCCAGATGGATACTAGGCAGCTTGCTTCTGAAGCCTCGATGTTGGAGTCTGACCAATGCGCCGGCTCACTTTCCACGCTTATGTATCTTAAAGTCTTTAAAGACTGCCACTGCTCCGCTAAGTACAATGTCCAGGAAAATGTCTGAATAGTAAAAAAAAAACGGTAAGAAATTGTGTGGTGTGTTCTGCTGAATATTCAGCAGTTAATCCCTGGAAAAAATGACTGTACATGAAAGACAAAGACAGGACAAACTAATAAAAACTGTAAGGCAAATGAAGAGCTCCACGCCGAGGCAGCCATCTGCGGCGCCATCTTTGAGAATTACAAAACATCATGCTGAGCAATCTAGAGATGTACCAGCATGATTTGAATCCCACTTCATGTAGAGTTTGGACATTGGACCTCTTTTAATGTTTAAGGGCTTTGGCATGCAGGAGTTGGTGTTGAATCGATGATGATCTCAAATGTTGAGCTATTTTATGAGTTGCTCAGTAGCTCCAGGTTCCATAACATCAACTGACTGTATAAGACACTCCGGTACTCATGGTAGTTCTCACTTTCTGGTGTTTTGAATTGTTTTAAGATTTATAATCACACACTTGTTATCACCCAAATGAGGATGGGTTCCCCTTTTGAGTCTGTTTCTCTCAAGGTTTCTTCCTCATAACATCTAAAAGTGTTTTTCCTTGCCAGTCACCCCAGGCTTGCTCATCAGGGATAAACAAACAGCATTCACTTTAATTCTTAAATTCTGTAAAGCTGCTTTGAGACAACGTCCATTGTAAAAGCGCTATAGAAATAAACTTGAACTTAAACATGTACAGAAGAATGTAAAAAATTGGCTAAATTCATTGAAGCTCAACTCCATAAAGTTAGAATACCTAAGTCTGAGGATCATTGTACTATGATTTATGAGTCTACTTGTGATTCAGAATTGGAAGAGAAATAGCAACAACCAACTGAACAAATAAAGGTACCCCTAATGTCCCAGTACATAATGATAGGGACACAAGGGGAAGCCATGCAAGTAGATGATTGTACATTTTATGATAAATGGTTTTGAATGCCTAATTCAGTTCCTAGTGTTTCTTTGTATATAGGTAAAGGATTTAAGGCAAAATATATTGATCACATAATGAAATCTGTACAGAATATTTTATTGGAAGCTACAGAAAATCCTTTTAAAGAGATAATATGTATATTAAAATTATGTGTGGTAATCTATTGCTGGATACTTCTAGAGAAGTAGTGCTTGTAAATGGTAAACAAATGCAAACTGCAAGTGTAACTAGATATGATTAACTGTTCCCTGAAATGGAGAATTAAGTATGCTGAACTATGGTTTCAGCATTACACAGATGTAGGGTTGGTAAAATCAGCCAGCCCTATTATGATTAAGGTTAGGTGAGGTGTTCGATTGTCAAATAGGCATAGACAACAATACACATTGCACCATGAAGCAGAACAGGGTATTCAGAAGACTGTAGAAGGATTGATACAGGCTGGAGTACTGATTGAGAATCCAGCTATTGTAACACACCATTATTACTGGATGCTAAAAGCAGACCAATCTAAGTGGCATTTAGAGCAAGATCTAAGAGCTGTAAATAAAGTTGTGAATATTGCCAGGCAGAGGTTTCTAATCCAGTATACTTAAACTAGAATGCCTCAAGGTTTAAAACACTCACTGCATGTGTTTTAATCAGCTGCTGAAAGCAGACCTTGAAGAATTAGTGCTAGACAGTTTTTTGTTGGCATATGCGGATGATATTTGAATTAGTTCCTCATCTTTGGAATAGTGCCATAGAGATTCTATTACGGTATTAACTAAGATTGCTTAAGCTGGACTTTATAACTTCAAAGGCTAAACTTTAGTATTGACAACCTCATATAGAAAATTCAAGGTTCAAGGTTTTTATTTGTCAATGCAACCATATGTGCAGACAAACAGGGTAATCGAAATACCATTTCTTTTCTCTCTTATCAAGTGTTTACATTGTCAATAGGTCAGTAGTGGGACACCTATGCCTCAACCAGTTGGTCAGTTTATGAATTTTTGGGGATGATGGGATGCAGTGCAGAATCGATAAAAAACGATGTTGTTAAAACCGCTCCTTTTAGAGAACTAATGAAAACAGCATGTCGACAGATTTTGCATCTGCTGCTTGTGGAATTCTGATAAACTAGTAGCCTTTAAAACTTCAATACAGGACCTTCAAGTAGCACCTTATTTAGCCACTTTATAGATTATATAAAGCCTTTTCTTTTGTATGTTGTAAATCCTGTTGATGGGTATGCTTTTTTAGTGCTCATGCAAGAGAAATGTAGTGGTAGAAAGAAACAGCCCATTGCCTATTATAGCAATTAATTGGATAGTGTAGTACAAGGCTATCCACCATGCTATCAACAGGGCTTGGTGGCTGTGCATTATGCATATGAGAAGGCTTCTACTTGGACCATGGGTTATCCTGTCATTATTTACTCTCACCACAAAGTTGGACTTCAGACAACATATATTCTCTCATATTTATCTTTGTTAACATATCCTGATGTGACCATTAAAAGATGTGCAACAGTTAATCCAGCAGAATTACTTTCTTTGGAGTTTGAGAGCACTCCACAGTCAGTTTTACTTGTTTACTTATTTGCAATTTACCTTCTCCTTGGATGAACATGTTTTCTGCCTGGGACTTACTGTATCTGCATTAACATGACATCGAAAAAAAAAAAAAAACGCTATTTGCATTTTTCAGTTTTTTACAGGTTCGGACAATTCCAATTGCAGCTAAGAGGACGCCAACTTTGGTAAGTTGTTTTCAAGTATATGTGTGTTCAAGTATTACAAATTAGAAACCACTGATTTTTTTTCTAGTAACAAATGTGTACATTTTAATGTGTGTAAATTGAGGTTGACTCCAATGCCTGCTGAGCATTTGGAAAAAAAGCAAAAATTGTGTTTAACAGTAGCTCTCAACTTATGTTGATCCACATACACACAATAGTGAATGACACAGTTGATATACCTTTATGATAAAATGCCCAAAATTAAGATAAATGCCTACTTTTAACATTAGTCTCATTTATTGCCTTTTATAAAATGCTTTGAAAAGGCAAGTACTGCCCAGTTATCTGAGAAAAGGGAGCACAGCTTATTAAACATTATATACTAAAACATGTAACTTATGCAAGTACAGAGCCCTTTTCCTGCTTGTATCAGGAATGTCTGTGTACATTCAAGTCTCTCAAATGAACTCCATACTCATTTATCCCTCTTTCACACCAGAACCGTAAAATGTAGACTCACAAATTAAGTTTTGCTGTTTGTCATGTGAGTTTCTTGAGCCCTGCTCTGAAACTGAATACTTTGCTCATCTGAGGAATACAAACCACAAAGTTGATTGTCCATATAAAGACTAACATGCATCTCGGGGAGTTTTTCCTTGCCACACTCGCCACCGGCTTGCTCATCAGGGACAAACCCACTTAGAAAGAACATACTCACTTTTAATCACCATATTATCTGTGTAAAGCTGCTTTGAGACAATGTTCATTGTTAAAAGCTCTATACAAATAAAAATGAACTGAATTGTAACTTTCAGAGCAGTGTATACTCCACTTTCAATGCACACAAAATTAAAAAACACAGAGAGCATACCTGGAAGAATTCCAAGTCTGAAATCAACTTCAGAATCACCAGTAATGTTAAAGCAATCCATAAAAGTCAAGGTGAACAAAAGCATCTGGCAACTTCTGACACAGATGATCTAGCGGTCAGTGAAGATGAAAGTGACCATGATCTTCATGATTTAGGAAAACAGCTTGAACACAATCTAACATCTCTGTTATTAAAAAAAGCAAACTATTCTGTATATGCCAGAGAGTGCTGTACAAGAAGTGATATAACACCATTGCCAAATAAATGGCCTGTCACAACCACTACTGCAGTAATGTCAGGGCAGTACTTAAGAAATATTATTCAAATGTGGATGAATTAGTTGTAAAAGAGATTATCTGTGCTTTTTCAGAAAGTAATGTGATATCACTTTGTGGCAAATGTTGATCTCTAGGAACTGTAAAAAGGAGAGCAGCCTATGTGTGGAATGAGCTTCCTCTGGTAATGCCTATAGAATATGTTGTTGAAAAAGTTGAAAAACAGTTAGGTACACAACACTTGGGAAATTCTCATGCGTCTCAAAGATAATTTAGAGCTTGTTTTGGCACCTAAGCATACAGATGAGACACTGTATTTCATGGACTGTAAGTTGGCAGAGCACTGCTGCAGTCAACTTTTCCAAGTTTCAGTTTGCACCCAAAACATAACTTTGTGGAACATTACCCTTAGCTGATAAAAAAAAATGTGGTCCTTTGACTGATGTTTGGACTATGCGCTTTGAGGGTAAGCATAAATTTTGTACAAATTCTTAAAAAAAAAAAAACTATCTGAGAGTTGCAAATTTTTTTAAATGTGGCAATGACACTTGCTACTAAACACCAGAAAGCAGTAACTTACTATTTGAACTGTAGCTAATTTTTCAGGCCAGCAGTTGAGATGACAAAAGTTGCAATGGTTTTGGTCACACCTTTTTTCCCAGTGATGTTCAGAGACTACTCCCTCAAAACATAACCACTCCTAAGTACTTGTTGCATCATCTGTCTGAATTAAGGAATCAAGTATAACACAGATATGATGCTGAGTTTTGGTTCTTGTTCAGGTCTCCCTGAATTTGGTCATATTACACAGATGTGTAATCTTTTTCTGCAAAAAAATTACAGCATGGCACCCAGAGCATTTTGGTCCTACCAGCATTGTTACACTGATGGCTCTTCTATATGTGTGGTTAAGCTGTCCGATTTAAATTATGTCTTCCCACTGTCAGCATGCAAAATACAAGGGAAGCTTATGGTAACTCTCAAACAATTTGTTATTTGCTAAAAATGTCAATATTTCTTTTTCCTCAGATGGCTACACAACAGAAACTAACCATAAGAGTTATTGTTTGTGAGGAAGTCATAAAGATGACAATGACACCTTGTCCAAATACAGTTAATGATTTAATAGTGTGGATCAAGAGATCAGTTGGAGCCGATTACAATTTCACTTTACAGTATGAGGACCCTGAATTCAACAATGCGCTGTGTAGAGATCTTGTCTACCTCATCCCTGGAGGGATGCAGAGAGTGGCCTGAGGTATTTTATGTTCCAAAGTCTTCTGTAGATGTAGAATATAGACTATGCCAAGGCAACCTGATGTATCTTCAAATCGCAGTTAACCTGAGTATCATTTTTGTCTGGTCTCTCACACTATGAAGAATCCTAATGATAGAGAATCCTTGGACATTCCAGCGGGAATCCTCTGCTATGAGGACAACAGAACAGGACAACAGTCCAGCTTCACCACCAACCCCCTCAAGAATGGGTATCATCCTAGAGTTTAGTCTTTTAATGAATACACTCACCGACTTGCCTCAAGCTATGTGCCTCTTGTTTAGCTTTACCTACACACTTTACCTGGAGTACCCGAAGTGCATGAGAAACACTTTTACCTTCATTCAGCAGGTAATGCTGAAATTGTTTCGAATTGAGCTACCAACAAAGGTTCAAAGCTTGCAGTGTAAAACACACTTGTGATCATGGTTTCATTTTTCATGGTCACACCTGGATTGTTGTGTGGCATAATTAGATTGCACTGATTGAAGCAAACATTCTTGTAGTTGCTCATTTTGTATATGATTCTTCTTGTAATATATGTGTCCAGTGTTGTTAAAATGTTTGTCTAACTAGGACTGAAATTGTTCTACAAAGGACACACTTTAGAAAGTTGCAGTTTCTGTATTTTGCCGGTGAAGCAGATTTATATTTTTGTAATAAAAAAAACAAAAAAAAAACTAGGGTTCCTGTAAACTAGGGGTTCCCAAACTTGCCAAATGCCCTGCTTGTTTCCCAGCTATCCCTACCCGATAGAACACACCTGATCCAGATTAGCACTGGGTAGTGCAAGGTTAGTTGGAAAACAAGCAGACAGTGGGCCTTGAGTACCAGGGTTGGGAACCCCTGCTATAAACAAAATTGTTTCATGTTGAATGTGTAATATATTGTTAGTAAATTGCCAACTTAAAGTCAGATATGTTCCAAGATTCAAAGGCAGAAAAATGAGCTTGGAGTGTAAGACACATTTGTGACCACTTCACAGATGTGTTCTCTTTCAGGATCTCGAGCTGCCTCGGAACGCTTTGGGAACATGACTGCGTTGTCCATGCTATGAATATTGTGTCTAATCAGTCAAAATTAAAGGCAGGCTGTCACCGGTGGGGTGACGTCACGACTAGGAAGTATAAAACGCCCATAGAGAGAAGCCGGTTTCAGCTTCTGTTTGTTCATGAAGCACTCTGTGTGAAAATGTAATGTTTTGTCTGTCTGTTTGTCAAAAAAAATTAAGGTGTCTATGAAAGCCAAACACACTTTTTGGCAGTGTGCTTCTCCCTGTCCCCGTTTTATCATGGGAAGGGATACACACAGCCTGTGTGTGGCTTCTTTGGAAGTGGAGCATGCTATTTCGGCTAATGAGCTGATTGCCATCACTGCGCTCGCATGCCTATGCGGCTGCTCTGTTCCCAGCGGGCGCTCTTTGAGGAGGGTGCCCCCACTCCTTTCGGTTCTGCTCTCGCTGAGGCTCTGGTTCCTGGAGTTTGCTCATGGATCTCGCAGAATGTTTGTAGACGGGCTTCCCCGTTTCTCCTTCCTCCTCTGCTTGGTCCAGCTCTCGTTTGGCTTTGGAGGCACTCCTCTCTGCGATGTCTTCCCCCCTGTCACAACAGCGCGCAGCTCCGCCTCTCTTCCTCTGAGGGGAGGGGGGGCGGGCCCTTGTGAACCCGATAGCGAGGAGCTAATGGAGGTTGTGACATGTGCCGTTCAGAAGCTGTAAATAGAATGGCATATATATATATATATAAAATATGGTATATAGTGAGAATAAAGCCCCTCCTTCAGGCAAGCTCGATGAGCGTTTTTTGCCCCCTGTTGTGGCTTGCTATTTTGGTGTCCAGGTCCTGGGTGCGGCATTTCTCATCCCACCCCTTCAGCCGTTCCAGCAGTATCTCCCACGCCACTTTCATGGGGCTGCTCGGTGGGCGCAGCCCCAACCCCGAACCAGCACTTCGCACCGCCAAGTGCAGCGACGGAGCGTCGTGAAATGCTTTCCCCCTGTGCGGGATCCCTGGTAGTGCCCTGGGTCAAAGCCCCGTGAGGTGACAGATCTGAGGACTGTCATCTCAAGGAAGAGGGCTTTGGCCAAAAGGTCCTGACCCTTCAGGGACCTGGTTCGTTAACCCTGCCACGAAATGTGTTTCACGGTATGGCCAGCTCCAACAAGCTCCCTCCTTGGGTTCCACCCGGCATCATTGCTGACTAGGAGGTCTCGTCTCTAGAGCCACATCTGGGCACTGCCCTGGCTCTAGACAAACTGGAGGTCAGTCTCGAGAGACTGATACCCTTAAGGGAAAACCTGGCAGCCTGGATGGCTTTGCCAGACATGTCCTGGTGGGTCCTGCGCACTGTAGACCGAGGCTATGCGATTCAGTTTGGGTCTCGTCCACCCCGGTTCAATGGGCTCTCTCCCACTCTGGTGAGAACCGAGCAGGCTCTGGTCCTGGAACTAGAAGTAGACACTCTTTTGAGGAAGGAGGCCATCGAGGTGGTCCCTCCGTCAGACAGAGAGTTCGGGTTCTACAGCTGGTACTTCATAGTTCCCAAAAAGGAAGGTGGGTTGCGTCCTATCCTAGATCTGTGTCAGCTGAACCACTCTTTGATGAGGTTCCGGTTCAAGATGCTGACCCTCAAGCAGGTCGTGTCTCAGATCAAATCTGAGGACTGGTTTGTCCCGGTAGAGCTGAAGGATGCGTACTTTCACAAACCAATCCTCCCTTCTCACAGGACCCCTTTTGTGGTCGAAGCGTACCAATATCGGGTCCTTCCGTTTGGCCTTGCCTTGTCACCCCGCACATGAAGTGTGTTGATGCGGCTCTGGCTCCCCTGAGACTTCAGGGTGTCCGAATACTCAATTATATCGACGGTTGGTTGATATTAGCTCGATCAGAGCAGTTAGTGGTCCGGCATCGAGATGTCGTTCTCGCTCACATGAAGGAGCTGAGGTTTTGGCTGAATGCTTGGAAGAGTGTGCTTTCTCCATCACGGAGAACCACCTATATTGGAGTCATATGGGATCCGACGACTATGCACGTGCAGCTTTCCTTTGCCCCTATTGTGTCCATCCTTACGGTGGTCAGGAAGGTCATAGAAGGACAGTCACTTACTGGCAGGCAGTTCCAGAAACTGCTCGAGCTCATAGCAGCAGCATTCATCGTCATTCCACTTAAGCAATCCCCTCCACACGATCAAGGTTACACGGCGATGGGGAGCGGTCATGAGTGGCCGCTCTGTGCAAGGTCTATGGAAGAGTCCCCATCTATGGTGGTACATCAATTTCCTAGAAATGCTGGCCGTACTCCTGGCTTTAAAGCACTTTCTCCCAGACCTCAGAGGCCATCATGTGTTCATCCGCTCGGACAACACCTCGGTGGTCTCATATATCAATCACCAGGGGGTTTGCACTCAGCAGATGCCCGATCTTCCTGTGGGCCCAGGGGAAGATCCTCTCCCTAAAAGCAGCTTATATCCCAGGCCATTTGAACGAAGTAGCAGACACCCTGTCGAGACAGGGGTCCAAACCCGGGAAGTGGCACCTCCAACCTCAGGTGGTGGAGCAGATTTGGGAGAAATTTGGCAAAGCCCAAGTAGACCTGCTCGCATCTTTAGAGACCTCCAGCTCTGCTGGGACTGGATGCCATGGCACAACCGTGGCCAAGGTTGCCCCTTTACGCCGTTCGGCTGCTTCCGGGAGTTCTGGAAATAATTCGCCGGGACAGAGTCTGTATCCTCCTTGTAGCCCCGCGGTGGTTCCATCCACGGTTCACGGACTTGGTGGCCCTCCTCGAACAGCCTCCATGGGAGATTCCTCTGAGGAGGAATCTCTTCTCTCAATCAGGGGGCGCAATAGTTCACCCCCTCCCCAAGCTGTGGATGCTGTGGCCCCTGAAGGGACACAACTTTGAGGTTCCGGTCTCTCCACCGAGGTGGTAGAGACCATTCTCCATTCCAGAGCTCCCTCCACGAGAAGGTTGTATGCCACGAGATGGTACCTGTTCACTGCGTGGTGCTCCTGGCACCAATTGGACCCAGTCCACTGACCAGTTGTTTCAGTGTAGCAGTTTCTGCAGGAGCAGTTTGCAAAAGGGTTGGCTTTGTCGACCATTAAAGTCTACAAGACCGCTGTTTCGGCGTATCACGCCTCCATGTCCGGGCATTCACTTGGCAGAGACCAACTTCTGACGCGTTTTTTCCATGGCACCCAGAGGCTTAGGCCCCCGGTGCATCAAAGAGTGCCTGGGTGGGACTTGTCCATAGTTTTGGAGGCTCTGTCTGAGCCCCCCTTTGATCCTTTGGCCAGAGATTTCATGGTACTTGTCCGTTAAGACCGCTTCCTTTCTGGTCATCTGCTCTCTGAGGTGAGTAGGTGATTTACAGGCCCTTTCTGTGGCCCCCTGTTTTCTGGAGTTCACTCCAGGCATGGCCAGTGCCTTCTTGCACCCTAGAGTGGGTTACATCCCCAAGGTGCCCTCAGTCATCCCACAGGCTTTTAATCCTCCTCCATTCCAGACCCCAGACCAGGAGAGATTAAACCGGCTGTGCCTGGTCCGATCACTGGACTGCTGGAAGTCCCTGGAGGAAGTCGGAAAAATTATCATCTGCTATGCCCATCCGAAGAAAAGCCTTCCTGCTCATAAGCAGACGCTCAGCAGATGGATTATTGACACTATAGCGTCTTCCTATGGGTCCTCAGGTCTCCCTGCTCCATTCGGGGTCAGACCTCACTCTACCCAGAGTGTGGCAGCCTCCAAGGCTTGGTCCTCTGGAGTGTCCCTCCAAGACCTCTACAACTCTGCGGGCTGGTCCACCCCGCTCACCTTTGCCAAGTTTTACAACCTTGACCCCTGTGCCACTCCTGGCACCTCTGTCCTTCGACCTAGCTGTGCTCATTCACACTAGTCAGGGACTAGCCGGTGTTTTTTTTTTTTTTTAACTCTTGTTCCCAAAGCGTTCCGACGCATCAAGTTTATGAAAGGGAACGTCTCTCGGTAATGTATGTAACCCTAGTTCACTGAGAGAACAAGACGCTGCATCTCTATGCCACACCTCCAGCGTCCCTTCAGCGATTTCTTATTTCTTATGAGTACAGAAGCTGAAGCCGGCTTCTCTCCATGGGCTTTTATACTTCCTGGTCATGACATCACCCCCTCGGTGACAGCCTGCCTTTAATTTTGACTGATTAGACTCATTATTCAGAGCATGGACAATGCAGTTGCGTTCCCAAGGCATTCTGACGCAGCTTCTCGTTCCTTAGGGAACTAGGTTTACATACATTAATACCTGCCTGCTATGGCACAATTAGACTGCACTGAGAGGTATAATTAATCATTACTGTTTATACTTTTGTATGCACTTATATGCTGCTACATGGTAAGTATTGTTTAAAAATATCAGATTTTTTTTTCCAGACTTTTTTTTTGTTTGTTTACAGAGCAAACAATTCAAGAAACTGTGACTGTATTTGAAAAGAAATTTTGATATAATTAAATACACATGTTCTGTTTGCTAAAACAACAATAAAAGTAGTTGATTGTAAGAGAACAAAAAAAGTGATTGTAAGAGAACATGTCTGCAGCAAATGTAAGAATATAGTGTAGAAACTGGTGGCAAAAATAAATAAAACACACACAAACACACACACACACACACACACACAAAAAAAAAACATTATGATAATATGATATCCGGTTCTTACTGTATTAGGTTTAAAGCTTGTTTATGAAAACTGGTTTTAGATTGTGTAGTTCACAAAGAGAATCATTATCCATAATCATTAGCCAAGGCCCAGACCATGAAAGAGCTTTTTTTTAAATATATATAAATAGAGCTGGACGGGTTCTGCTATAATTGTTTTATGACATGATAGAACAGAGGCGATTTAAAGATAATTGTGGTGGATGAGATAAGGTTGAAAAATAAAAAAATGGGTGTTACCAAGTTAGTTAAAAATATATTAAAACACTTTGCATTTGCTGTGTTTTGGGGGCACTTCCATGGAACTGCCTAACTTTGTTTCTGCTGAAATAAAGCCTGATTCTTTGACATCACAACCCTGGATTCTATACTCAGTTTATTCTTTTTGTTAATAATTTTTGTTAATTCTGTTTTCAATTAGCCATTACACATCTCAAACAGATTTTAGAGCATTTAGCACATGCCCTTGTCCAGAGAGATGTACAAAAGTGCTTTGAGTCTCTATCAATGAATAAATCTAACTGGTATGCTAGATTACAAACAATATAAATCAGACTATTACGCTTGATTTTTACAAAGCAAACTTGGAAAGTGATAATTTAAGTGTTTCAGGAAGAGGTAGGTAAAACTGTCGCTTAAAGATAGCCAGGGACCCCACTGTACGGACATCTAGGAGAATGTGCCAGAACAGAGAAGAGCCTTAAAGTATACTTACCAGTGCTGTAGGATCTCAGACAGCATGGTGCAGTGCGAGGTGTGATGAGGTCTCTGGGGTAAGATGGTGCTGGTCCATTTTTGGCCTTGTAGGCAAGCATCAGTGTTTTGAATCTGATACGTGCATCTACTGGAAGCCAGTGAAGGGAACGTAGCAGTGGGGAGGTGTGGGAGAACTTGGGCAGATTGAACACAAGTCATGCAGCTGCGTTTTGGATCATTTGCAGTGGACGAATAGCGTTCAGAGGAAGACCTGCCAACAGAGAGTTGCATTAGTCCAGTCTCGAAATGGCAAAAGACTGAACAAGCACCTGGGCAGCCTGTGTGGACAGAAATGTTTGAATCATTCGGATGTTCAAGCCCGGGGGAGAGAATAAATCGACAAGAATGTGCCACATTAGCAACATGTGAGGAGAAGGACAGATGATTGTCCATAGTTACCTCAAGGATTGTCTATAGTTACCCCAAGGTTATGAGCAGTGGCTGAAGGGGAGAGCAGAGAGTCATGAGTTATTCGGAGATCTTGACCTGGGATGACCAGCAGTTTTGTTTTGCTGGGGTTGAGTTTTAATTGATTAGCACTCATCCATGAAGATAGGTCTGTCAAGCATGCCAAGATCTGAGCGGAAGCTGTGGTATCTGAGAGAGGGAAAGAAAAGATGAGTTGAGGGTCAGCTGCATAGCAGTGGTAAGAAAACCCATGTGAGCATATGACTTGACCAATGGAGTGGGTATAGAGGGAGAAAAGGAGGGGACCAAGTACCAAGCCTTGTGGGACATCAATGGTGAGTCTGCATGGGGCAGATGTGGATCCCATCCATGTTACCTGGTATGAGCGACCTTCCAGGTAGGAAGCAAACAATTCCCATGCTGTTCCACAGATACAGGGGCTCCTAAAGGTAGACAAGAGAGTCTTGTGGTTGACTGTGTCAAATGCTGCTGAAAGGTCCAGAAAGATAAGCATAGAGGACAGCTTGACTGATCAAGCAGAATGCAGTTTCTCAGAAACAGCCAAAAGGGCCGTCCCTGTGGAATGTGCCGCTTTGAAACCAGACTGGTTTGGATCATGGATGGTGTTCTGTGAGAGATAGATAGAAAGTTGGTTAAAAACAGTGCGTTCCAGAGATTTAGAAAGAAACGGGAGAAGTGATACTGTTCTGTAATTGTTGATGTCTGATGGATCCAGAGCAGGTTTCTTTAGGATGGAAATTACCCTTGTTTGCTTAAAGGTAGTTGGCACATAGCCAGATGTTAAGGACCTGTTCAAGATTATGGAGATGAAGGGCAGGAGATTTTGTGAGATGGTCTAAAGTGTAGTTGAAGGGATTGGATCCAGAGGGCAGGTGGTGGGATTGCAAGATTGGATGACTTGCAGTATCTAATCTTCTGTTGAGGTTCAGAATCTTGACAATGAATGAGTAGGGGATTCATGGATGTGTTGTTTAGTAATTTTTGGGGAGGAAGTGAAGGTCTTGCAGGTTTCCTTAATCTTCTCATTATAGAAGGAGGCAAATTCATCAGCAGTTAGCTTACTTTAGCCTTGAGCTATTCCTTGTAGAAGGCAGCCTTAGCAGAAGTCACATCTGAAGACAATTTGGTCAGGAGTGCACAGTAAGATGCAAGGTCTACATCAAGTTGTGATTTTTTCCACTTCCTCTCTGCTGATCTGAGTTCTTGCCGATTGCCGCGCAAAACTTCTGGCAGCCAGGGTGTGGGACAAGAAGTCTTCTTGGGTTTTGTAGTCAAGGGGCAGAGGAGGTCCATGGTTAAGGAAAGAGAGGAGAGGAAGGAGTCAGTAGCAAAGTCCAAGGGTAGAGAGGAAAAGGAGTCAGGGTCAGGAAGAGATGAAAGAGTACAGGAAGCTACAGAGGAGGGAGAGATGGTTTGAAGGTTAGGACGGATAAGAGAGACATGTAAATTGTTTTTAGGTACAATAGGAAGAGTGATTGAAAAGGAAACCATGTCATGATTAGAAATTTGAAGTGGAGTGGCAGTCATGTCTGTAGCTGGGGTAGGGATGGTGAAAACTAGGTCCAGGACATTTCCTCCCTTGTGTGTGGGAGGGCCGCTGTTAAATGTCAAGGAGAAGGTATTCAGAAAGTTGACAAGATGACTGAAGTTTTTCAGATTTTTAACCATTCAGAGGTGGACTTGCTGATGTGTTTCGGATAACTGGTTTACTGCATAACCCAAGTGCACTTGAGCTTGAGGTCATGAACTGAAAGCTGGATATTTTCCTTCAGGATTTTCTGGTAGAGCCAAAAATTCATGGTTCCATCAATTATTGCAAGTCACCCAGGTCCTGAAGCTGCATAGCATCCCAAGACCATCACACTACCACCACCACGTTTTACTGTTGTTATAATGTTCTTTTTATGAAATGATGTGCTCGCTAGTTTAACAGCAGATGCAATGGGATGCATAACTTCCAAAAAGTTCATCTTTTTTTTCATTGGTCCACAGAATATTTACCCAATAGTCTTGGGGATAATCAAGATGTCTTTTGGTAAATGTGAGACTAACTTTTGCATCTTTTTTGGTCAACAATGGCTTTCAAATTAGAATGCTTTTTGGAATTAGTGTTTAATTCTTATTGTTAAATCATGAACTTGCCTTAACTGAGGCAAGTAAGGACTGCTCTTACTCTCACTAACCCTGTCTAGATGTGCTCCTTTATTGCTAGGATCTAAATTACTAATTAAACTAAATTACATTATTACTAGCAACAGAAAAGACTGAAAACATTCCACGCTCCACACACTGAAGCTGGATACCTCCCATATTAGGTCAATTACATATGTTAATGTGCTTTCTTTAGCTTGTTCATTCACAGTTCTACAGGGAATGGCCTATGCTTGCTGTTTTTAATTAGGAAAAAAAATGCTTTTTAAAAATGTGTAGCGAAGTATAAAATACAATAAGTAAACTCAACAGTGAAAGATTACTTAAATAAATAAATGCAAATGTTAAAATTGCAAAGTTTATGAATTAAGAAAACTAAAGATGACCCACAGTATGTCCCAGAGTCACTCAGTGAGCTCTTCAAACATATACCGAAGAATGGCCCATCTGCTGCCACTACTGTTAGGATAAGCCTACCTATTCTATGCTTGGGATGTGTAGATAATTTATTAAATAATGTATGTAAATAATTATCAATACAGAAAGAACAAAACACAAGGAATACTCAGTTCTCAGCACTTGTTAAGATTTTCAACACCCTCAATGACATCCACAAAAAACAACACAAGGCCCTCCTCAAAATGTGCATAGAACAGGACCAGTGGTTCTACCCCCTGTTTCAACATCTGGCAAAAAAACAAAGAGGACTACAGAGCCTGTTACAAACAGGTGGTACTCTGGCAGCAGTCTCATCATCCACCATGACCATGCCTCAAGGTAAAGCCTGCTGGAGTACCCTGACCTGAAGTGGGCCATTTTGTAATTTATTGATTGCTTCCCCAAACAGACCCATCAGCTACCAGAGAGACCAGTCAAAGGACCTAGCGGTACTGTACGCCCTCACTCTTCAACTTATTTTAAGAATGATATGACTGACATTTCATTTATTGTTGATTGCAACAGTGTAGCCCTGTGTAAGGGGGATGCAGCATTGACTGGGGAGGTGTTGCTTGGGTTGTTATCAGCTCCATGTCAGGAAGACATGACCCACTCCCCTAATCACTCAGGGAATTCAACTAAGATTTCTCTTTGGCAAATAGGTCCCAAGAATAACAGTTTGGACTGGATGAGGTTCAGTTATGGGAATTTTAATGGGAATTCATAAGTGTATGTAAGTGTCAAATCATTACCCACCTTATCCTTGTAAGAATTACAGACTGCCTCAATCCAGATTCCACCCCAGAGTAGAGTTAACTGCTGAATTTTAACATGTAATGCTTCTCCCACAGCATTTAGAGGTGCTACACTTTAAACTTAAGTGATGCTTTGCTAATGTTGCCTTCATTTTTTCTTACATTGGCGAGCCACCCAGCGAGGGATTTCCGGAAAAAAAAAAAAAAAAAAAAAAAAGCGGGGAAAGGTAAGAAAACAGTTTCTTTCTTCTATGCTTTTATTTTATTTCAGGGAACCCCCTCGTTTAAAAAACCTAGAAAAGAAAGATTTTAAGGGCAAGAAAAATATTTAGTTTATTCAGTATAAGCAGGAGGAGTTCTTAAGCTTATTCTGTACATTTCTGTGTAAGATTCTAACGGAACTGAATCAGCCCGACGTAGTGTGGCGGCAGAGTTGTATTGGAATTTTATTTGTTTCTAAAGTAACTGAAGCAAAGTGCTTAAGTTTATAAGTTTCTAAAGTAATTGAAACTTTCTGTGAGAGTACTATTACAGTTTCTAACGTAAGTGAAACTGGTAATAGTGTAAAGAGCGCGACGCACAGCGGCTCTGTAAAGTTTAAAACAGTAACCCGAAGTACGGTGGTGTGTCCGACGCACTGTGACACTGTTTTAAACTCATGTTTTAAGCCCGAAGTACTGTGGCTAAGTACACTGGTCTAGGTTATAACGCGGTACTGTGACAGCGTAATATTTTGAACAGTTTGTGTGTAATACTGCTGAAGTTTTTTCATTTTGCACTAGAAGTATTGTTATCCACATAAAGTGTAGTTGTAACTCTGGAGTATTTTGGAAATGGAAGAGCTTATTATTAAGTACATCGCTAAACACGGCTCACAAGGGATGTTTGATGGAATAGAGAAGGTTGGTGATAAGCCTTATGAATGGGCTGTTTCTAAGTTTGAAACTTATCCTAAGATGCCTAGGAACAAACAAGGAAAAATTGCAAATGCCCTTCAGGGAGTTTTTGCCTCCTATAAGGTAACCAGGAGGAAGTTAGATGAGCTTGAGGCTGAAAATAAGCAACTTCATTCTAGAGTCAGTATCGGAGACGTTTATACAAAAAATTACCAAGTCAGTGAAACTATATGGAAAGAAGAAAAGGACAGAATGCAGAAAGACATTGCATTTCTGAAAACTAACAACAGTATGCTGAAAGCACCTGTTGAATCCTGGTTTAATGATTTGGAGGAATCTAATGCTGCCTGTCAGTTTCTGATAAAGAATGGCAGAATTGAGGAAAATCCCAGTAAAAGGTTGGTAGATGTCAATAGTGAAAGCTCTGACTATACAGTTAGATTTCCAGTAGCACCAATTCATGTAACTACGACTGTAAGAGCTAATGAAAGGGGGGGGGAGCCAATGGTCTCTACTCTGGTCAGAGGGTTTAGCCCCAATGAACTAGAAACTGTGATTGTGAATATTGGGAAATTTGATCCTGTAAAACAGGATCCCTTAGATTTTCTGAAAAATCTGGAACGATATGCCGACATTTACAAATGTACGGATGGTGACACATGCATTTTGTTAACCCTTTGTTTGCCTGACACCTTGTCTGCCTTAACTCAGAAAGTAAAGGACAGAAATGCAAATAGGTTTGAGAGGAAACAGGCACTGCTTGAAGTGTTAGGGCTGATGTCAGTTAACTGGGATAAAATAGCTGACATTCACATGCGAAAAGGGGAGCACCCAGTGGCATTTTCTGAGCGATTATTTGATGCCTTTAAAACTTTCAGTGGCAATCCTGATATTACTCAGAATGATGTTAGCTTCAAATCTGCCTTGATTAAGAAGTGTGATCCCCTCACCCACTCTGCTATAGCAATGCATGTGACACATTTATCTGAATACAATGACATTATTACTAAGATGATACAGTTTTACAGTAGTAATTCTAGTTCAAAGACATCTCATCCTGTATCAGCACTAGATGTTGAGAAGCCAGACTTTAAGGCCACAGAAGAATGTGAGCAATTGAAGTTGCATCATAAGCAAAGTAAATTTTGTTCCTTTTGCCACAAGATTGGCCACGTAGTCCACAAATGCTGGTCTTTAGGAAAGGGACGCCCACCACCCTATTTCCTTCGATGCAGAAATATGCGTTCTGATAACCCAGATCAGGTAACTGTGCATCTAAAAGAAACTTTATGTGAACTCACAGCAGTATTCAATAAGGCTATGGGGTCTGTAGTAAAATGGTTAGCTGTCCCCTAAGAGTAAAAACTCTGTTTGCTAATGTTGCCTTGGTTAACGACTTACTGCATATTATGCATTTCGGCCCCAGCAAAGATTTCTGTGATGTCCAAGTAATATTTAGTTTAAAGCAACTTTGAAAATAAGCTTATATTGTTAAAATTACAGTCCTTGCAGTTGTTCTTATGGAAACATATGCTAGAAGTTACACGTGTAACAAACATAGATGTAGACTAATGTGAATTTAGCTGGTGTTGAACAGTTGTTAATGTGCTCAAGTGCATTAAGGCTAATGTAACTAAAGTTTCTACTGTTGTGTATTCATTTAGATTCATTGTGATGCTGTAGTTGTTAATGCACTGTAATACATTTACACCAAAGTAGTTAAAAATTGTCGCATAAGACTGGATTTGGGGTAGAATTGTAGCATTTAGGCCTTTCAGAGCTGTAAATGTTAACCATAATCAGTAATCTTATGTTGGAGATTTAAACTACAATTGGATAATGATCTAGCTAAGTTTTGTCCTATTAGACGTTTTAAAGTGACTGCTGACAAGCTAAGATCAGAGGAAAGGTCTAAGCTTGTATGTCGATAGAAACCGCTGAGCTAATAGAACAATTGTTTAGTCATTAGATTATTCAATGTGTGTGTGTTAACTATGTTGAACCAATCTCTCAAGGTGGAATTGTATGGGTTATTTCTACCATAAGTAACACCATCAATACCACAGTAAAGAGTAGAGTTAACTGCTGAATTTTAACATGTAATGCTTCTCCCACAGCATTTAGAGGTGCTACACTTTAAACTTAAGTGATGCTTTGGTAATGGGCTTTCATCCCATTCAATGTTTATTTATTGTTAATGTGCCCAGTGTTTTCAGAGGAAACTCCAGAAGGGGAGGGGGGCAATTCTTTCTGTTTCCCTGAGTTTTTCAGAATCACCAAACAAAGATGGCTGAACGGATGGTAGCATTGTCCTTTCCAGGGACGAGAATGATGCAAGAATACGCAGAGCTACAACCAGCACTTCCTGCTGGTTCGGTGAAGACGAGACCATATCAACAGACATCACTCGAACCAGAAGAGCAATTAGTTTGATAAAAAAATATCCCAGAATTGTATTTTTCCTATTCCGGTTTAATTTGGGATATAACTTTTAAGATCACTGTATGTATGTATGTATGTATATTGCTCATTATTGGCCAAATATTATATTGTATGTATCCCATGCTAAGATGTCAGATTTCAGACAGTTCTATGTTTACTATGGGACATTCCCATCGTTGATGAAAGACTTTACTGTTTGTGTATGTAATTTTCCTATTTTTGACATTGTATTATGTTCTATTATATTCATTTTGTGTTAAAATGTCAGATTATTCATTGTTCATGGTAAAGATGCCTCTATTGGTTATGATAGTTCCTGAAGGCAGCCATTTCCAAACCCAGTTAAAATCCTACATATAGCTAAAAATTTTATAAGTTTGCTCAATTGGATGAAACAGGTGTGCCTACCCAATAATGGGCAAGATTTTAAATTAACAAATTTTTAGGAGAAACCTGCGTGGTAAACATGCCGAATGGGATGAAGCGATAACTGGTGTGCATGAGGTGAATGTTACGATGACGGGTAAGATTCTCTGAGGGCCGAAGGAGGACAACCTAAGGCAGGGCTTCACCGCCACTGGGCACCTGCCTAAGACAGGAGGTGTAATCTGTGTAAAGGGAGTGGATGTGATGCTTCAGGGCCAAAAGCATCAAAGGGGGGACTGTAAGAATTACAGACTGCCTCAATCCAGATTCCACCCCACGCTATATCAAATTCAGCTCATCCTCAAAACAGCTTAAAATTGATAAAAAGTAGTTATGTAGTTTGATGTAGAATTCCAGTTGTATCAATCCTAATCATAGTCTTGATTGAATCTGTCTGGGAGAAGTAGCAAGCCATCAAGGACTATCTCTAACCAAAAGGTATCTGAGACCATGATTATCATTTAAACAATACCCCTTCCTGACCTGCTGGGGGGGGGCCAGCGCCAGCAAAGGTGTGAATACCGGTGATTACCACCTGCTGACCTCCGCCCCGAGAATGGTATCCTCCAGCCTTTTGTTTCCTCACACATGTCCTATATCTAATTTACATTTAAAGGATAACTCCGGTCTATACTTCAAAGGGAAGAACAATATAAAATATCTGGGCAGAGTTTGCTCTGGGTTCTTTCTGACTCCGATGAACCTAAAGTACTTC
Organism: Silurus glanis; assembly: GCA_014706435.1. Classification (NCBI taxonomy): domain Eukaryota; kingdom Metazoa; phylum Chordata; class Actinopteri; order Siluriformes; family Siluridae; genus Silurus; species Silurus glanis. The sequence goes on from JAAIIK010020256.1 coordinate 678,318, forward strand.
GTGTATTTTGTCACTGCTACGCTGTTATAAACTTCTTCATTGCGATCTTCGTTGTCCTCATCATTTTTTCTTACATTATCCTCTAAATGACTTGTCCAGTAGTCAAAGCCTTTCAAAGTTTCTTCCACTCTAATTCTTTGTGGAGAACACCTATACTGTCCCATTTGATGTTTGTGTATGTGATTGATATTAAATAAATTGATCCTATCTAGTACATCTATATATCCAGTGTGGTCTTAGTTCAGTTTTAATATTTTAATATTAATTCTATGTTCTATATTGGTTTATGAGATTCACAAATCATTGCATTCTGTTTTTATTTACAGTTAATTATTTTCCAGTAGCATGCATCTTGGTGTTGAGGACTAGTGTATCTTTGAGCCTACATTCAATAGTAATGTTCAAGAGTAAAATTTGTAAGTACTGTTTAAATCAGATCCTCTAAGACTTTAACTCAAGTCTTATTGAAATGTGTGCCTTTAACTTGTAATGGAGTTAGTTTTGCAGTAAGGTATCTATACTAAGTATGAGTTTCAGGTACTCTTATACCTCTGTAGTGCACAATGCATAAGTATGTATGTGGAAATAAAAAGTAAGAGAAATTTGAGTCTATAAATGTTTGTTTTTACCATGATGATACACCCTAAATTATTATTTGTATACAAATAACACCAATACCTCTCTATTAAACACAATGTAAATCTAGGAGAAAAAGCCAAATAGTGCTTATCCTGCATAAGTCTGGTGAATATGTTCAGCTTTTAAACCACTACTGTGTTTGAACAAGTTTTATAATAATTACCCATTTCATTAAATAGTATGAATATAAACAGAGGCATGTTGATGTTGATTGTAAAAAAATATACTGTAACAATTTTTTACAATACCAAGATCTGGAGATTTGCACCTACATATAGCTAGTGTAGTAGCCTACATACTGTACTTCCATCTATCAAATTCCACAATGCATTTGGTTTGTTGTTCAGACAGATTCTGAATGTGTTACATAAGTATAGGTAGCAATTGGGCAGATGATTTTCTCCCCCGTGTTGTCTGCCATTTGACTAACCCTAAGCTTTTCTATGTTTCCATGTTGCTATTTGGATCTGTCTGCCTTTCATTTTAAATAAACAATTTTTATAAAACTCAGCACTTACATCTACTTCCACTACTATGTATTCTCTGATTACATGATTAATTAACAAAATTAATGTTATTCCAAAGATAACAAATGAAATGTTATACACTATCAAAACTAAACTAAACAAAACAAACACAAAAACTGGATATGCATTCATCTCATTTGCAGTACTCAGGCAAGAAAACATTGAGTATAATAATAAATCTGGTAACTTTTTAGCATACCTCATTAAAAATTCAAAATAATAAACAAGGAAATCCCCAATTACTAAGAAAGCATCAGAAAAGACCAAAAATACTAATAAATTATAATTTACCTTATTCTTTCAATATCTATACTCATCATGTGAAGATCCAAATAGTGATGTCAATAACTTTCTAAGTAATGTAAAACTACCAACAAGTAAATTTTATAATAAAAAAACAGCAACTAAATTTATTAAACCTTTAACAATATAACAACTCTGCTGAAGTCTAGTAATAGTTCTCAGAAATATTTTGGCTAGGTGGAGTGCTTCTGAGGAAAAACTGACTAAGGAAATATCATATTTTTGTTTTACTACTGTAGTCTGCCTGATACATCTGGGATCATCCCATGCAGAAATGTTCACTTAGCCAAAGTAGTCACTCTATCTCTCTCTTCTCACCAAATGCTTGTGTGTTAAAATGGCCTATGCACTCCAAAATCCAATGAATGGCCAATGCTTATAAATAAAAAAAACCCATTAAACCATATCACTCTTCTAACCAGTCGTTACACAAACTTTTTATTTTTTTATTTATTTTTTTACACATCACAACTCTTCTAGCACTTCCACCTCTGCTGCTCAGATCTAAGGCTATTAAGGCTAGGAAGCAAAACACTGCAACATCAAATACTTGTTTAGCAAAAAAAAAACCACAGCAACACTCTGATCACACCAGACCCAATTCCCACCATGCTCTACAAAATCAAGAATTTCATTAATAATTTCACCCTAAAAAAACAACAAAAATAAACATTCAATTGTTTGACCAAGCTCTTCCTCCGTTCTTTCCCAAGAATGCCCCAGGGTGTTCCAAGAGGATATACCATTATTGTCACAGTCTGTCACCTACTCTCCCCATAGTCTGCAAACACCAAAATATCAACACTCTATTCCTATAAGAAAGCTTTTTCCACTTTAAGTTTTAATGGTTGAAATATATTTATAAACACTCACCATGTTTTTTGATGTAGAGGAAGGGTGATCCTTTTCCAAGCAATGAACTCAGAAGGATGGTAGACACTGGGAGCAGTAAACTCAGGACAACTTGGCATGCCTGGTAGACATACCTGTGGGTAAAATAAACATATGTAACATACAGATTTTGATCATAGTTTAATACAAATCAGATAGTTCGGGGTCAGGATTTGAAGTCTTAACAGAGTTTCCCCTTACTTTACACTTTGTCTACTAGATGTCCCTATTGTTCCCTCATGTTTCCCCCCCTGTTAATCATTGAGACATGTGTCCTACTGTCTGTGTGCATTTAAATTCTCCTGTGTCTCAGATTGGTTGCTTGGTTCTAATGTTATGTCACCCAGCTCACCTCCAGCTCCGCCTCCTGTAATTCTTTTTTTATAATACCACTGTCTCTAAACCATACAAAATACGTAGCAGGTCTTATCACCATCTTATAAACTTTTCCTTGACCTCTTGCAGATACCCCTTTATCACAAATTACTCCTGCCACTCTGCTCCACTCACTCCACCCTGCCTGCACTCTTTTCTTTACTTCTCTAACAATCTATTCATTACTTTGTACAGTTGACCCCAGGTACTTAAACTCATCCACTCAGCACTCAGCATTTCTCCCTGTAATCTCACCACTTCGCTGCATTCCCTCTCGTTCACACACATTTACTCTGTCTTGCTCCGATTGACTTTCATTCCCCTTCTCAACACACTCTCCTCACTAGTCAACACATTTCCAACTGCATCCTTTATTGCCCTAACTTGCAGCACATCCTTCCCAGCTCTGTCCCTCTGCCTAGCCAATCAGTACAAATTCTTTTCTGCTTTTTTTGTGTCCAACTTCTCATACAGTTCCTCATATGCCTTTTCCTTTTCCTTACCACATCCCTCTTTACCTGTTGCTGCATCTTCTTGTACTTCTGCCTACTTTTCTCATCTTTCTGCAGATCCAATTTTTGTTTTACCAACCTCTTTATGATTTCCTGCACTTTCTCATTCCACCACCACATCTTTGTCTTCTTTCTCTTTCCAGATGTCACAAAAGTACCTTCCTAGCTGTCTCTCATCACTTTTGCAGTAGTTGCCCAATCACCCAGCACCTCTTTACCACACCTAGCCCCTGTCTGACCTCTTCCCTGAATCTCACAAATCAATCTTCCTCCTTCAGTTTCCACCAACTTATTCTTTTTTCAGTCCTCACTGTCCTCCTCTTCTTCACCTCCAAAGCCATCCTACAGACCACCATCCAATGCTGTTTATCTACACTGTCCCCTGCCAACAACAGTCTCCAATCTCTTTCTCTTTCCTGCATTAAATGTAGTCTACCTGTGTAAAACTTTCTTTACTCTTATTCACCACCTTATGCTCCTCCTTCTTTTTAAATATGTATTCACCATTGCCATTTCCATCCTTTTAGCAAAATTTACCACCATCTGCCCTTCCACATTCCTCTCCTTAAGGCCATACCTACTCATTACCTCCTCATTTCCTCATTTCTTTCAGCAACATGGCCATTGAAGTCTGCCCCAATTACTATTCTTTAATTCCACACTCTCAACCACTTCATCTAAGTCACGCCAGAATTTTTCTTTCTCCTCCATCTCACAAACCGCTTGCAGATCATAGGCACTGATGACATTTATCGTCACGCCTTCAACTTCCAGCTTCAAGTTCATCACCTTGTCAGAAACTCTCTTCACATCCACTACACTCATACAGTTATCTTCCTGCAGGATTACTGCTACATTATTTCTCTTATCCACACCATGATAGAACAGTTTAAACCCACCTCCACCTCTAATTTTTGCCGGTACCTTGTTTGCTAGCAATACCTGTAGAGGTCGTTGGTAACCCGGGCCTCGACCAATCTGGTATGAAATTCTGAATCATCATCTGCATATTTGATTTGGCACATGTTTTATGCTGGATGCACTTTCTAATGCAACCCTCCCAATTTATCTGGGCTTGGGACTGGCACTAATAATGCTCTGGCTTGTGTAACCCTAACATCTTGTTTAGGTTATTCACTGGATTTGAACTGATTAAATTTCATTAAAATTAAAAATAAGAAGCTTATGTCTGTAGCAATTCAGCACATTTGGATTCTTTAATGTTTGGCCAAGCAAACTTACTAAAACTATTTGCTGGAAACTGGTAATAATTTTTAAAATGTTACCACACATGCTTAATTAATTTGAGGTTTGTACTTCTAACACATGTGTTCTTGGTTTTATATCCATTCAGGTGCACAGTATTGGAAATACTGTTCCATGAGGTAAACAAATAGCAAATTGCAAAGCAATAGTATTCCGTCAATATATTTTGGTTAACAAACTGTTTTAACATTCAAAGTCAATTTAACATCCATTCAACAAATTATATGGCTTCTAGATTGCAAACTGCAGCTAATGATTAGTGTGTGTGAGAATGTTGGCAAAAACCCATGTCTAAAACCCATATTTCTCACCTGTTTTACTAAGTGCCAGGTCAAGCCATGATTAGTAGAGAACTCAAGTCGAATCTGTGTGTCAATATGGGGGGAAGGCTCACGACCGCAGCCCATTATTAGGGAGAACTGCAATGTGTAGGAAGCCCCAATCTGCATGGACTGAGTCTCCACATAGCGAATACTGGAGCCAAGTGTACTTTCTCCAGAGAAACTGTGCAAATATGAACATGAACATAGGGATATAATATTAATGATTTTATATAGATACCTACAGTATAATACAGATATATCTCTGCATGTACACACTCACAATCCAAATAAAAAGTAGTATCTTGTTATCTTTACAATTTATGATTTTATACATTTAGCAACCAATAATGTGGCAAATTAGCAGTGCATAAATCAGGCAGTGAAAAGTCACTTTCATTTGGGCAACAACAGTAAAAGACTGGACTGGTTTTTCATCCAAAAGCTCAAAGCTCAGAGGCACATAAAAAAAATGAAAAGTACTAAAATGCTATACTCAAGTCAAAGTATTATTACTCTGATGACAATTTACTTAAGTACAATAAAAAGGTACAAGTAAAAGAAAAAATAGCAAGTTAAAAAAAACAAGGGGTATAAATCTGAAATGCATAACATAATAAAAACATGTCACATGTCACAACACAACATTTAAAACAATGTGTAATGTCCCATTTTAGTAAAGACATTTGAATAAAATATTTTCAAACAATTAAATCCTAAAAAGTGGCATACATTGTGGATTCTGTAGACCAGCCCAATAAACATTAATATAAAAATATTGTGGATGCTATGCATGTACTTTAGTTAATGTCATATTCCTATTAAAGAGAGTGCTTATATATTATATAGGTACATTTATGTGTGTATATATTTAGGAGTGGTCAAATCAAAAGTTTGACAAAAACAGAATGCACTGGTGAGCTCACAACATAAATGGTATATATATATATATATATATATATATATATATATATATATATATATATATATATATATGTGTTTTATATATACAAACCCAATTCCAAAAAAGTTGGGACACTGTACAAATTGTGAAAAACAGAAATGCAATGATATGGAAGTTTCAAATTTCAATATTTTATTCAGAATACAACATAGATGACATATCAAATGTTTAAACTGAGAAAATGTATCATTTTATGGGAAAAATAAATTGATTTTAAATTTCATGGCATCAACACATCTCAAATAAGTTGGGACAAGGCCATGTTTTCCACTGTGTGGCATCCCCTCTTCTTTGTATAACAGTCTGCAAACGTCTGGGGACTGAGGAGACAAGTTGCTCAAGTTTAGGAATAGGAATGTTGTCCCATTCTTGTTTAATACAGGCTTCTAGTTGCTCAACTGTCTTAGGTCTTCTTTGTCGCATTTTCCTCTTTATGATGTGCCAAATGTTTTCTATGCATGAAAGATCTTCACTGCAGGCTGGCCATTTCAGTACCCGCATCCTTCTTCTACGCAGCCATGATGTTGTAATTGATGCAGTATGTGGTCTGGCATTGTCATGTTGGAAAATGCAAGGTCTTCCCTGAAAGAGACGACATCTGGATGGGAGGATATGTTGTTCTAGAACTTGGATATACCTTTCAGGATTGATTGTGCCTTTCCAGATGTGTAAGCTGCCCATGCCACACTCACTCATGCAACCCCATACCATCAGAGATGCAGGCTTCTGAACTGAGCGCTGATAACAACTTGGGTTGTCCTTATCCTCTTTAGTCCGGATGACATGGCGTCCCAGTTTTCCAAAAAGAACTTCAAATTTTTGATTCGTCTGACCACAGAACAGTTTTTCACTTTGCCACAGTCCATTTTAACCCTCTGGAGTCTGAGGGTGTTTTGGGCCTCTTGAGAGATTTTGACATGCCCTTACATTTGGTTCTTTTTAGTTGCTTTTAAATATATTATTGACAAAAGACTTATTACACTGTATTCAGCACAAACTTGGCTACCATAATATGTAAACAGCTTATATGTGTGTGTTTGTATTTTTGACAAAATAAGGTTTATGCGTGGTTTTTGAAAAAGCAAAAAAAAAAACTCACTGAAATAAGGCCACAAAACCTAAGTATAGTAAACATGTTTTCACAAGACTTTTTCAGAACAGATCTTCTAATGTAGGTTTTTTTTTTTAATCATGTGAAAATCATCCTGCCTGCTCATTCACATTAAACAATACATTGATTTAAAATTTAAAAGACACTTTATACTTTGAAAGGCCATATGCGAAGAGGCGTCAACATGCTGTGACTGACAGCTTTGTAGACAATGGGTCGCATAATGAGCTGTCGATTACATAATGAGCTGTGGATCACTGAGCCAGGATCTGAGTGAGAAGTACAGTACTACAAGAAAGAATGTGTTTCCTTTGTGGTTTATTTAAAACTGCATCAAAAATCCCTGTGCCACTCTTGAAAGCAGTTCCTGTTCAACTGAAGACACAGGTGAACATCACATGCCAGGCATTTCCATGGTGTTTTGTAGTGCTTACTGTAAGAAAGGATTCCTATTCAGTTGTATTTCCACGCTTCACCACTAGAGGCAGACATACAGTTTACCAAGCAATGACAAGCTCATGGTAGTTAGTGTTAGCTTTGCATGCTACCATCCTCTCATCCACGGCTAAATGTCTTCTAGGATGATAGATTGCTTTGCATGTCTTACGGATTGTGTCCATAAGCGGTTTCACTCTGAACAGACGGTCATGTTCAGATGTGCCCCTCTTTCTGTCATTTTCTTTGTCTGCATCTGGCTGACTCATGTGTACATTCCACGAAATTGTCCTGTATCTGTCCCTTGACATAATTGTTGCTGGAAAGGGAACTGTGAAAATACTGCTCTGTCGCCAGTAGTCTATGATGGAGGGCAACTTTACCATTGCCATGTAAAATAAGAGCCCAATGTAGCGATACATCTCACTCACGGTTACATCTCTCCATTTGTATTTGCGTCCCTTGGCTATTGACTTGGCAGCTTGAGCATTTGTGTTGTGGCACAGAGTTGACACAACACTCTCCGGGAAAAACATTTTAAATAGACTAAATGGAGAATGAGAGTCAGAAGACCTCAGTTGAGGTCCAGGTTCACGTGTGTTCAGGAATCGCAGAGTCTGTGGAACTGTGTCGTTATCTGTCTGATCCTTCCATGACATGGTGGACTGTCTGTGTGCTGCCTTTGCCCTTTTTGGAGCAGGTGCTTGATCACATCTGTTTATGAAACACACACACAGACACATGAACATCACTAATTGTGTCATTGGTAAAGTTGTTTGCATATGTCATACAATGCAATAATGATTCAAACTAAATATAATTTAAGAAAATATAAAATACGTACTTACTCAGGATGATTCTCGGTCCAACTCAAAATGGAGCGACGCCTGCGTGACCTGGTGTGAGTTTTTAGTGAAGGCAAGGGTGATGCAGCCACATTCCTAAAAATAACCAAACAATATATTTTAGGATGATGAATACACTTGACCAATATATATTTGTTAGCATGCATTGTACATATAGCATTTACACCTCAGCATTCCGGAACATCTCTGCTAGCTAACACTACATAACAGCCTTTCAGGATGATAAGTGAGACTAACCAAAACTGAACTGAAGCTAAAATATAACTTTATATAACGTCAACAATATTTAGGGCATACAATTACAAACAGTTAATGTTACAAATGAGCAGATATTGGCAGATTTTTGTTGTAACATTAAAAGGCAATGCTGACAAAAGCTAGGCAGAGATGTCTACAAACAATATTAGTTTTATATGATCAGAATGTAAGACTTAATAACTTACTCATCGTAGCAACTTGATGGAAAGTCCTCAAATGGGTCGATTCGCTCTGCAAAAAATGCAAACGCTCCTCGTCGGAATCGCAATCTTCTTCGGATGAAAAGGTAAATTCTTCATCACTGTCCAAAACCATCTGAAGAGCTTCCTCACCGATGTAGCGTGTCAAATCGCATTGTTTTATGCCACTGTCCGGGGGGCATGTGACTATACACAATGCATTTGAAAAATATTCAGACCCCATTTACTTTAAATTTTGCTATGTGGCAGACTGATTCTACAATTGTTCATTTTTATTTTTGATTTATTTACTTTTTTTATTTTATTTTTCCACAGTTAGTACTCCATAATGGCAACTTAAAAACAGAGTTTTAGAAATGTCTGAATTGTATTTTTTTTAATAATGTTTATGTAAGTATGCAGACCCTTTATTTAGTACTTAATTGAAACACTTTGGAAATTTTCTGTCATTCTTCATGGCAAATCCTCTTAAGTTGGGTCAAGTTTGATGGGAGCATCAGTGAACAGCCATTATCAGGTTTCTTAAGAGATGTTCAATAAAGTTCAAGTCAGGGCTCTGGATGGGCCACTTTAGGACATTCACAGAGTTGTCCCTAAGCCATTTCTGATTTGTCTTTCCAGTGTGCTTAGAATTGATGTCATGTACAAAGGTGAACTTTCAGCCCAGACATATTAAATTGAATAATTATTTGTGTGTGTGTGTGTGTGTGTGTGTGTGTGTGTGTATGTGTGTGTGTGTTTACCTGAGAGTCCAGTCATGCTGGCAGTATGGCTGCACATGGCCCAAGTAGAATCCCAGACTTTGTGTGACATCCAACACATTACTGAAGTCCAGACTAATGGTGTTAAAAAGCACAGATGTCATACTGATCTCATCTAGTGCCCAAACATCTTGTCCACTTCCTGAGTGGTGTGGCTGCCACCAGCGGAACTGTACCCCAAACTTCTTAGCACCAGGTGGGAGCTCTACTGACACAATCCTATCAAAGAGAGCATGCTGTATAGTATGCATCCTAACAATTTCTCTGCAGGTATTGGTCTTGTAATCAAATGTGAAAGCTAAAATACAATATTATAGTTAAAGAGGACGGAGAGGATGCAATTACCTGGGCTCATGGTAGCCTTCATAAGAGTAATGCTGTAGCAAGTTCCAGGTGATACCATTATCTGAAGAGTAATGCAGCAGCAATCCTTCCCCAGGTTGATCTGGGGCAGGACAGGAACTAAGGGTACTCCGACTGCCCAACCTCAGAGTGAACTGTAGGTACCTATAATAAAAAAAATAAATATAATAAATCAAATAAATTTTGTAAAGCATGTAACTTTCATAATTTTGTAAATTTCTGTTATTGCTGGATATGGGTACTGATACTTATACTGCCAGTGGGTGAGCTGAATAAATTGAAGAATCACAAGCTAAAACAGGTCTCCCATGTTCTTCTAGTGACTGTGCAAACTCTTAGAACTGCTAAATACTTGAAATATGCTATTTGTTTGTTGTATTAACTTTCTTTACATTGTTCCTAAAATATAATGTGTATGTAAGAAAAAGAGAGAGAGGAATAGATTTAGTTTTGGCACATGGAGAGTCTGCAAACGGCACGTTGTGCTGGAAGCATGGTGACTCCAAGCACCAATGTGTAAGATGTTAACATGCCAACACTCTGTAATAATTGTGTGTACAGTGAGTTATGCGTGAAGTGAGCTCTCCTTTCTCTCGGTGTACTGGTCTCCCCGATTAGAAAAATCATGCTGAGTTGAATTTCACTTGTAATAAAACATCTAATGTTTTTTCAGTGACTTGTTTACATAGTGCTGTTAATGGTGCATAAGCACTCAACTTGGTGATGAATTTTGTGTTGACTGATTTAGTAAAAATAATAAATAAGTAAGGAAGTAAATGTTTTTGTTGTGTTTAAACAGGATATGTATGTTGTTTATGTCCACAAACATGAAACCTGGAAGGAGTAGTAGAATGACATGTTAGCATGCCGATTCATTATTATTTTTCCTTGTTGAGGTTATTGACTGTTGAAAATGTGTACTTGAATGCAACTGTAGCCCTAACCCATTTTAACAGGCCTTAATTACAGTTTAAATCTATCCTCATACTTCTTAGTTAATCCTTTCACAGTAACTTTGTAGATCTTTACACTGTTCAAGTGGAACTGTCCTCAGCAGCAATGAGGGGTCTTAAATTAAAGAGAACTCCAGAGGTCCTGTGTCAGGATGATTTAGGCTTGTCCGAAAAAAAGAAATTAACAAGTTCATAGGTATCTCAGAATCATGTGTAAATGATTTTGTCATCAGTCCCGAGGACTGGTTTGTCACGATAGATCTGAAGGACGCGTACTTCCACTTACCTATCCTTCCTTCAGACAGGAAGTGCCTGAGGTTTGCTTTTGGAGCCGACGCTTACCAATATTGGGTCCTTCCATTTGGCCTTGCACTCTCACCCCACATCTTGACGAAGTGTGAGACTCCAGGGCATCCGCATACTGAACTATATCAAAGATTGGTTGATATTGGTTAAATCAGAGCACTTGGCGACCAGGCATCAAGATGTCATTCTTACCCACATGAAGGAATTGGGGTTAAGACTGAACGCTAAGAAAAGTGTACTTTCTCCGTTACCTACCTAGTCGTGGTGTGGGATTTGACCACTATGCGGGTGCAGTTATCTCCTGCTCAAGTCGAGTCCATCCTCACAGCCATCAAGAGAGCGAGAAAAGGCCAGTCACTCACTGTAAAGCAGTTCCAAAGGCTTCTGGGTCTGATGGCAGCTGCATCCAATGTGGTGCCACTTGGTCTCATACATATACATATACATGTGACCCCTGCAATGATGGTTCAGGACCAAAGGGTTCTCCTGTAAGGGCAACCCACTCCACACAATTAAGGTTACGTGGCGAGCCTTATTGGCCTTTGGATATGTGAAGGGACACCGGGTTTCTGTTAAAGGGCCCTGTTTTGCGAGCTCCTTGTCATTGCATAATGTTAACAATATATGCCTCTCTCATGGGTTGGGGGTCGGTCATGAGTGGCCACTCCACCCAAGGTCTATGCAAAGGGCCCCATCTCTTGTGGCACATCAACTGCCTGAAGATGCTAGCCGTGCTTTTAGCATTGAAGCATTTTCTCTCGAATCTAAGGCAATCATGTGCTGATCCATATGGACAACACATCGGTGGTCTCTTTCATCATCCACTAGGGGGCTCTGTGCTCTTGCCGCTTTTACAAGCTGGCATGACAAATCCTCCTGTGAGCCCAAGGGAACCTGCTCTCACCGAGGGCAGTATACATCCCAGAACACTTGAACTAAGGAGCAGATGCCCTTTCGATGCAAAGGCCGAGGCATGGGGGAGTGGAGGCTCCACCCAGATTTGCAGAGCACAAGTGGACCTCTTTGTGACTCAAGAGACCCTTGCATTGTCCCCTCTGGTTTTCTCTCACTCATTCAGCTCCAGAGCTCCCTTCATGAGTAGATCGTATGCCGCAAAGTAGCGCCTGTTCACTATATGGTGCGAAGGCCACCAGTTAAATCCAGTTAACTGCCCAGGTGGCCCAGTGCTAAAATTTCTTCAGGAACAGTTTGCCAAAGTGTTGTCTCCTTCCACCCTAAAAGTTTACGTGTCTGCTATTGCGGCCTATTATGCTCTGCTTGTTGAGCAGTCGCTAGGGAAGAACCCGCCAGTGACACGTTTCCTCCACGGTACCCATTGGCTAAGGCCTCATGTGCGACTGAGAGTGCCTTTGTGAGACCTGGCCGTAGTGCTGAAGGTCCTGTCTAAGCCTCCCTTCAAGCTCTTGCCTGAGGTTTCCTTGAGTTTTCTAAGAGTCAAGACTGTTATTCTACTGGCCATCTCATTTCTTAAGAGAGTGGAATTGAGAGCGTGTTGAGTGCGAGCCGAGCCGAGCCGAGAACCAGAACACAGTGAGCGTGAGCCGAGCTGAGAACCAGAGCACGTTGAGAGCTGAGATCCGTTACATGGAGGGGAGAGTCGGGAAAACAGGAGTGGTCTGAAGGCCGGAGGTGAAAATATTCAGGCGGAAACAGGTTGGTAACTGAGGGTTAAATATTTCAGGGAAAAACACTGGAGTTTAATCAGGGCAAGCCTTGAAGACAATCTGGCACAGATTGGAGGTTTCTGGCATCCTTATGTGTTTGCAAGATGGATGCCATTTCTGCGTAGAAGGTTGCAAGGGGGCGGTTCTATGGTGGTGGAGGCAGCAATGCCAGAAGTGCTCAAGCAGGCTGACAGCATTTGTTTTGAGTTAATTAGTTGATTAGAGTGTGACACCATGAGTCTCCAATGTTGAACCTTTTCATAATATTCTTATTTTCTAAGATACTGAATTTTGGCTTTTCATTAGCTGTAAGCCATAATCATCAAAATTAAAAGAAATAAACACTTGAAATATATCAGTCTGTGTGTGATAAATCTATATAATATACGAGTTTCACTTTTTTATTGAATTACTAAAATCAATTTAATATTTTGTAGCGTCTGGCACGTGTCATTTAGACTTCATGTCTCAGGAATTTCCTTTTAACCCTTGACATCTGCTTTTCAATCAAAGGATGAGCACCACGGCTTACACTTTTATTGAGCATTTGTATACCACAGTGTCACACCCCCACCCCGGAAGACACTAATTTCAGGACAAACCCTGACCTCTCCAGCTGATAAGCAGCATTCAACTGATAACACAAGCCAGTCTCTATACCTTACACAGTATACACACACACACACACACACACACACACATACACCACACCGAAAGGCAGATAACCCCCTGGCCTCTCTGGTTGAATTCACAGGGACCTTCAAACCATAAAACAATTCACTCTCGGAACTTGGCCCCAGTATGTTTGTTTGTGACACACACACATATACAGACACACACACACCAAAAGGGAGCATTCTTTTATTAATTAACTAATAAATAGAATGTCCCACTTCACATGACACAAACATACATCTTGTTTGTATCTTCTCCTATAAATAAATAAGTGTTTAACTCTACCTCAATAATAGTTACACTTTAAAAGGTTTAGTAATATACCTCTGTTTTAATGTTGTAAGGCTTGATGTCAAAGTTGACAAAATTATCTTCTCTTGATTTTCCTTGCAAGGGTGCATTTTATATACCTCGACATAAAATTGTATTAACAAAGTTATACCTTTAGTATGTTAAATGTTAACTGGTATGTAATGTACCTCTGTGTTAATGCTGTCTTTGCTTTCCATGTCTAATATCAAAATGATCCCCAAAAGTATCTGTTCCTTATTTTGCAAACAATGGTGCATTTTATTTGATCATGAAATGTACCATACTGTCTTAATACACTTTGGATAAAACTTTAAGTTCTCCAAAGCAAGTATAACCCGGAAACCATGCCCACAAACACAGGAACAAAGGGAGTTTTTCCCTCCAAAATTTCAGGCCATAGCATTGGCCAATTCCCCCAAAGATGGGTGGGGTTCAGGACCTTTAAAACATCTTGAACCCAACTAATCAACAGTCAGTCAAGTAAAGCAAGCTCGCTCATTCGGCTCGACCGGAAAGGCTCAGACGCCCGGGGCCCGAAGGCCCGGGGGCCCGAAGGCCTGGAGAGTCGGACGCTTAGAACAGCCCAGCAGCGACTCTGTGGGACGAGATCTCAAATCCTTTTGAGATCTTCCAGCAAGCTTTATCTTCAAGTCAGTCAGCCAGGTCAAGTCAACTCACTCGAGGGAAGGGCCCGAGGGCCCAAAGGCCCAGAGGGTCAGACGTTCGGAACAGCTTGGAAACGACTCTATCTTCCGGCAAGCTTCACTTTCAAGAAGAACAACTGCTCTGATCTTCAGGAGAACCTGGAAGAACATCTGACTCCATCCTAACTGACTCTGCAAAGATCTCTTTGTTGCATCCGGACTCTTGTGCAACAAGCCAATGCAAGTAACCATTTTACCAACCAATTTAAATGTGTATTCAAGTGTGAACCCCTTTATTGAATCTTAAGGTGAATTTAAATTTCTGTGACGATTTCTCAGTTAGGGTGTGATTAATTTTGAAGCATAAGCTGTCCATTCCTTTCCTTGATTTCTCTCCTTTCTTCTTTTCCTTTCTCTTCTTCCTTTTCCTATTTTTAACTTTTGTTTATTTTTATTTTCATTTTTGTTTTCTTTACTTCTTTTGTTTGTTTGTGTAGTTAGTTTTATGTTGTGTTTGTCTCATTCATCAAACGACGTATTTTTCACAAGTGATTGTCTCTAAGTGCCGCTCACATTTTAAGGTTCCTGCAACATTCGATCTGAACTACATGCTCTATTAATTGTACGGTATAAAGTAAAGGGGGGTTGCGTCTTACTCGGCCGGGGAGATACCTCCTTTATAGAATTAATAAAAGATTATACTGTCTGTTCGGCGGACGAACAGACCAAATGAGTGTAATGTTAATTCCATTACCGTCAATTCAACTTAATTTAAATATTTAGAAGTAACTATAACCCGTTGTAATTGCTTATAAATATTCCCTTTACTTTGCAAGCTAAATTCGCTACATATAATGGTGGAGAATGCGGGCAAACTGTTATTCAAACTATATACTCATTTTATCTTTGTCAATGGTTTTTCCCTCTTCTCTCCCATTCGCTACAATTTATAATATTAAATAATCAACTTTTTAATTATATTCTACTTTATTGAAATCCACCTGTATGTATGTATGTATGTATGTATGTATGAATATAAGATACTATAATCTTTAAAATTGGACACTAAAGAAGGAGAAATGGATTTGTACTGATTGGTTAGGCAGAGAGACCAAGCTTGAAAGGATGTGCTGCAAGTTAGGGCAATAAAAATGGAAATCAGCCAAAATAAAAAGAAGAAGACATAACTATTTATATCCTTTGCAACAGCATGATAAAATTAGCTCTGGTGATTTTAATTATCTTGATCATTGCTGAGATGATTTCTGCACCTTTAGTAGGTGAAGTTTTATTGATTGGACATGATTTGGAAGGCCCACAAATCTTAAAAACAAGCAATTAATACAAATAAATGGCCTGCAGAACTCAAAGACAGGATTGTTGCAAAATACAGATTCGGGGAAAACTACAAAACAATTCTGATTTTTAGGATTCTCTTTCAATTTGTCATTATTTTTTATTTACCTCACATTGTACTGTATATGTGTATTTTAATTTTTGTTTGAATTTTAAATGTCCTGAAAAGAAAATTAGTCATTTGTATTAAACAACCATATAGCAAACTGATCAGTCAGGCCAAACAGTCAGTCATGTCAAAAGTGTATGCGTCTACCTGGCCTGAGATCCATCTAGTAGAGTGGTAACCAAATGTCTCCTGCTGCCTTTATTAAAGACCAAGGCTTTCCCACTGGCTAAAACTCCACAGCCAAAACTGACTTCTGCCCCATTCACAGATGAAAAGCTGTGGTAAGAGGAGAGCCTTGGACTAGAAAACCCCTCTGATAAAAATGCAGGAAAGGTCTGAGTAGCTATTTCACAAGCTTGCCCACTGAACCCTGAGTCACACCTATCAAAAAATAGTGCAAAGAAGAAAGTTCCATTGTTAGCAGCAAGCAGTCTTTCTCTAAGAAATGTCAATAATCGGTTTAGGACATCACACATATCCATAATTAATTTGCATACTTGCATCCACTGCGTGAGCACTGTCCTCTCCCTGAGCAAAAATGAAGACAGGCTGGGCCGATATATACTGCAACAGATAGAGAATGAGGAAAAGTGTTATGCAGAATTGTCATTTTATCCTGACTGTTTTGAACATTATCCTGTCCATTCATTTAATATTATTTTTCTTTACACCTACAGCATAGAAAACAATTCAGCCTTAGTAAACTTATTTAAAAAAAAAAAAAAATAAATAATAATAATAATAATAATAATATTGTCAGAAAACATTTTACAGGTAATAAACAAAGCAAATACAATATGATACTGATACAGTGTACAGAAATGTATACTTTGCCAAAGCCCTTTTGTTAAATGCCACTGTTATGAGTGTCTACCAAATTAGCATATCTCCTGTTCACATGCTCTTTTCAAGTTATTCCACACCATTTCAGTTGGATTTAGATCAAGTGATCTTATTGAGCCAAAATATTGGGCTTTTCTAAAGTCAATCCTTTGTTGACTTGGTGATTGCTATTTCACAGGCTCTATTGCACTCCCATACCATTAAAGTTGCCACTTTTTGAAATGAGAGCTAATAACAAGCCAGATGGTCCCTTTCTTCTACAGTCTGGAGGTTGTGGTGTCCATGGTTTCGGAAGAAATTTAAATTTTGATTCATCTGACCACAGAACAGTTTTTCACATTGCCTCAGTACATTTTAAATGAGCTTTGTTCCAGAGAGGATGGTGAAGTTTCTGAATCATGTTCATGTATGACTTATTCTTTGCATGATAGAAATTTAACCTGAATTTGTGTATGACATGGCAAACTGTGTTTGCAGACAATAATTTCTAGAGGGGTTAATGAGCCCATGCAGTGATTTCAATTACAGAATCATGACTGTTTTAAATGCAGCGTCACCTGAGACCTGAGTGGTAACAATGTTGGATGCCCATGATCTTCGGGCATCCTGGTTGGACACAACTGTCAAAATGTAGGATATTTGTATGTATACTGTATAACATTTATACACTTTAGAGACCTGTCTAACATAAAGGGGAAAATTAATTAGGCTGTCATAAAATGTTCATTATTATGTATCTCCCCAACAGCATTGTCTGCTCCCTGGTAGTCTGGATGATCTTTACATTTGTGTCATTTAGCAGATGCCCTTGCCCAGAGCGACGTACAAAAGTGCTTTGAGTCTATAGCAATGAATAAATCTACACTGGTACACTAGATTACAAATTAATATAAATATAACTCTTGAATTCTACAAAGCAAACTTGGAAAGTGCTAATTTAAGTGTTTTAAGAAGAGGTAGGTCTTCAACTGTGGCTTGAAGATAGCCAGGGACTCCGCTGCACGGACATCTAGGGGACGTTCATTCCACCACCTCGGTGTGTACTTACCTTTCATTCTGAGAGAAGGTGGTACCAGTCGAGCAGTGCTGGAGGATCTCAGACAGTGTGGTGCAGTGCGAGGTGTGATTAGGTCTCTGAGGTAAGATGGGGCTGGTCCATTTTTGGCCTTGTAGGCAAGCATCAGGGTTTTGAATCTGATATGTGCAGCTACTGGAAACCAGTTAAGGGAGCACAGCAGTGGGGTGGTGTGGGGAAAACTTGGGCAGATTGAACACAAGTCGTGCAGCTGCGTTTTGGATCATTTGCAGTGGATGAATAGCGTTCAGAGAAATACCTGCCAGCAGAGAGTTGCAGTAGTCTAGTCTTGAAATGACAAGAGACTGAACAAGCAACTGGGCAGCCTGTGTGGACAGAAATGGTCAAATCCTTCGGCTGATGTAGAGAAGAAATCAACAGGAATGAGCCACATTAGCGACATGTGAGAAGGACAGTTGTTTGTCCATAGTTACCCCAAGGTTACGAGCAGTGGCTGAAGGGGAGAGCAGAGAGTCATGAAGAGTTATTCGGAGATCCTGACCTGGAGATGAATCACCTGTGATGACCAGCAGTTCTGTTTTGCTAGGGTTGAGTTTAGTTGATGAGCACTCATCCATGAAGATATGTCTGTCAAGCTTGCCGAGATCCGAGCGGAAGCTGTGGTATCTGATGGAGGGAAAGAAAAGATGAGTTGAGTGTCAACCTCATAGCAGTGGTAAAAAAAACCCATGTGAGCATATGACTTCATCAATGGAGTGGGTATAGAGGGATAAAAGGAGGGGACCAAGCACCGAGCCTTTTGGGACACCAGTGGTGAGTCTGCATGGGGCAGATGTGGATCCCCTCCATGTTACCTGGTATGATCGACCTTCCAGGTAGGTATCAAACCATTCCCATGCTGTTCCGCGGATACTGAGACTCTTGAGGGTAGACAAAGAGAGTCTTGTGTTTGACTGTGTCAAATGCTGCTGAAAGGTCCAGGAAGATAAGTACAGATGACAGCTTGGCTGATCAAGCAACATGCAGTTTCTCAGAAACAGCCAAAAGGGCCGTCTCTGTGGAATATGCCACTTTGAACCCAGACTGGTTTGGATCACGGAGGTTGTTCTGTGAGAGATAGACAGACAGTTGGTTAAAAACAGTGCATTCCAGAGATTTAGAAAGAAAGGAGAGAAGTGATACTGGTCTGTATTTGTTGATGTCTGACGGGTCCAGAGCAAGTTTCTTTAAGATGGGAATGACCCTTGCTTGCTTGCTTGCTTGAAGGTAGTTGGCACATAGCCAGATGATAAGGACCCATTGATGATTGTGGAGATGAAGGGCAGGAGATTGTGTGTGATGATCTGAAGCATAGTTGAAGGGATTGGATCCAGAGGACAGGTGGTGGGATTACAAGACTGGATGACTTGCAGTATCTCATCTTCTGTTAAGTTTGAGAAGCTTGACAACAAATGAGTAGTGGATTCCTGGCTGTGTTGTGTAATCATTGTTGGGGAGGAAGTGAAGGTCTGGCAGATTTCATTAATCTTTTTATCATAGAAGGAGGCAAAGTCATTAGCAGTCAGGAAGTATGGAGCAGGTGTGGCAGGTGGTTGAGTAGTGAAGAGAATATGTTGTGGAGCTTATGAGGATCTTGTGCAGAGGCCCTGAGCTTTTCCTTGTAGAAGGCAGTTTTAGTAGAAGTCACATCCAAAGAAAATTTGATCAGGACTGCACGATAAGATGCGAGGTCTACATCGAGTTGTGACTTTTTTCCACTTCCTCTATGCTGATCTGAGTTCTCATCGATTGCTGCGCAAAACCTCTGACAGCCAGGGTGTTGGACAAGAAGTCTTCTTGTGTTTTGTCAGATGGGAGGTTGAAGTCACCAAGAGCTGTCAGAGGGGTGCTGTCAGAAGGGAAAGTACTGAGGTGTCCATCTCTTTTAGGAAGTCTCCAAGGGGACCAGGAGGGCAGTAGATGACAATGATGAAGAGGTTGATTGGAGAGGTAACTGAAACTGCATGTAATTCAAAAGAAGACAAGGTTAGATGAGACAAAGGGAGAGCTGTGCAACACCATCTCCGTGACAACAGTAAACCTGTACCACCACCTCTACCGGTTTCTCTTGGTTATTGAGAGAAAGCATAGTCAGAAGCCAGAGCAGCTGGCGTAGCAGTGTTCTGTGGGGATATCCAGGTCTCAGTAAGTGCCAGAAAGTCGAAGGTGTAGTGGGAAAGTCAACTTTCCTTACAGCAGACTGGCAATTCCAGAGCCCACCTACCACCACTGTTTAAGATTAAGACAACAGAGGAGGATAGATAAGGCTGTTTTGTGGATGGGAACGTCTGTGTTTGTAAGAGGTGACTACAGAGATGGGTTTAAGACAAATAACTTATCTCCCAATTTAAGATCAATGTATGAATTTTAAAAAGAATATATGAAATAATAAATAAACACTAAGCGTTACTGGCCTTAGGGGGGTTACCTATAACCGTTACAGACAATGCCTTCAATATAAAAGTGAGTAAGCCCTGCCCACAATTCACACCATAAGTGAGACTGAATAAGCACAGACCAACACTTTAGAATCAACTGAGTTAAGTAACTATACAAAGTTAGAATCCTACCTTACCAGAAGAGAGTAGATTCACAATAGAGCTAAAGCACACTGATGAGCTAAAGCACACTGATGATCTATAGCCATAAACTGTAGATTGGATGGTGAGTGAAGGGGAAGAGGGGCCTTATAAAGGGGACAGGTAAATGGAGGATGGGTGTAGATGATTAGTAGGAGGGAGAGGCTGAGCAAAAGTGTTGTGTTGGAAAAACAGGAAAAAACATGCAAACCATCAGTAGGGTAGTAATGATCTGATAATCTTTTTCAATAATAAGATTTAAAACATCAAGCATAAAATCCAAAAAAGTATTATAAATCCAAACTATTTTATAAATAACCCTGTAGATAGCACTATAATAATACATTAATTTATTTCCACATCAAAATCAACTTTTATACTTGATCCCTTGCATACAAGTTTCTTCAAACAGATAATTCCAGGAGTTATTGAACCTGTTCCAAAAAATAATAAACTCTTCCATTAACACTGGTTATGTACCTACATTTTCCAAAATGGCAGTTATCAACCCCTAATTAAGAAACCTGTCAGCTGCCAGCTTGTCCAACTACAGACCAGAGGTGGCAAAAGTACACACATCCTTTACTTAAGTAGAAGTACAGATACTCGTGTTTTAAAATACTCGGGTAAAAGTTGAAGTACTGATTATACTTTTTTACTCAAGTGAAAGTAAAGAAGTCATGTACATGTACTTAAGTAAAAAAATAGTTATTACTTCTACCTGTTTTACTGGTAACTGGACCTCATATAAATATTATGGCATTTAAGAAATGTGCAAGCTGAATGAATAAACAAGTTTACTATTAATGTGTGTGTGTATATATATATATATATATATATATATATATATATATATA
>JAAIIK010020256.1:700627-749255 GCA_014706435.1 Silurus glanis
AACTAATGAACTTTACACAGGCTTTAATGAAAGACAGTGTCTGTTACACAGTGTAACGGGTGAAATATGTTGTGGCTCCTTTAAGAGCAGAGCGGCATTTTGGGAATAGCCTGCCGGCGCATTTTTCCGGTATTACTGCATGTGTGCAAGACCGAGGAATATGTCCTTATTATTTTCTGATGCTCATTTCTAAGTTTCTTTGACTAACCCGTAACGCTGTTGCCAAGAAAAATAAAAAAGCACGAGTTTTGGAAACCTGTCTGTGCTTATATCATTTCTGTTGCAACTGGAGTTAGCGAGCTATCCCTTGACCCCGATACAACGCATTACAACGGCTTGTATCTAAACAGTAGTCTACCAAGAAAGTCATTGTTCACTGTCTTCCTCCTTCCTTTCACAACTATTTCTCTCTCGTTTATCTTTTGGCATCGTCATGCGTTTAAAAAACTCCATCTGTGAAGTTTTTCTCCCGATGCCGTGCAGCTCAGAACACAGGTGAGATGCGTTTTTTTCGTTTCCGTTCGGAAATTTCATTGGTCTAATGTTATGTCGCTCAGTTTTTTGGCTTGAAGTTTGTGAAACCGGGAAAAACCCAGGAAAAATCCATAAATTAGCCGCTTCGTTGTTTAAGCCACGGGGTTCAAAACGTGGGAAAAAAGTAGTGGCTTATAGTCTAAAAAATACGGTATGTTTCCACACAGACAGTAAATGAGGTGATACCGGAGAAACTACACCTCTTCAAGTCAAGTCAAGAAGCTTTTATCATAATCATAGACATTTTACAGATTCAAATGATGTATTGTTCTTATCTGTACGATCAATAAAGACAGTAATTTAAGTTCGTTTTGCCATTATGAGGGAAAAACCCACAAAACGCCACCCAGAGGGTTAATTGTGTGAATCATGGCGGATTTGGTGTTTGATTTAAGACTTAAATCAAACAAATGTTGACTGATTAAAAATATTTTTCTGTAGAGTTTTATTTATTTATTTTATATCTAAGTAAAGAAAGGACGTTGTAAATAAGTGTATGTTTTGCTGGAGGTTTTAATTTCGCCTCTTTTATTATTTATTTTATTATTTATTAGTTATTTATTTATGTATTTATAATTTTTATAAAAATGGTAAAAACAGAAATGCGAGCTGAATTGATAATAAATATGGCATTAATAAAATGTAGTGCTGTTTAAAATAATTTTTATTTTATATATATATATATATATATATATATATATATATATATATATATATATATATATATATATATATATAAATACAAAACGAATTAAAAATGTCGTTACCTAATGAATGTGTCCAGGCTGAACATCCACATATAGAACACAAGCAGAGAAAAGATGATGATGATGATGATGATGATGATGATCAGGTGATCAGGAATGTCTCTGTTCTCAGTCATGTTTACATCGCTGACTCCCTCTGTCTCATCCACTTTAGCTTTACTTCTTGTTGCTTTCTGCTTGCTCATTCTTAGCTTCGTAAACTAGTCTACATCTGTGGTGAGTGAGAGTCAGGACATTATACACCAATGGATTGAAAAAGACGCACAATGACAGGAAATCGGTTGGTGGGCTGAAATCGGCGCGCAGTGAAAATAAAAAAATATTGACATTTCACCAAATCAATAAATTAAAACTAAAGTAACGAGTCTGTTTTGAAAATGTAAGAAGTAAAAAGTACAGATATTTGTGTAAAAATGTAATGAGAAAAGTAAAAAGTTGTCTGAAAAATAAATAGTGAAGTAAAGTACCGATACCAAAAAATCTACTTAAGTACAGTAACCAAGTATTTGTACTTCGTTACTTCCCACCTCTGCTACAGACTAATATCAAACCTCCTCTTTATCTCCAAGATTTTAGAAAAGTCTCTTGCACAACAGTTACAGTAAGCTTACAACTACTTAGGAATAAAAAATGTGAAATGTATCAGTCAGGATTTAGGCCTCATAGCACAGAGGAATCGCTGGTAAAACTGATAAATTACCTATTATTTGCTTCCTATCAGGATTTTGTGTCCTTCCTTGTTTTTCTCGACCCTAGTGCAGGTTCTGACACCATTGATCACACTCTCCTCCTCTTTGCTGGACTAGAAAATTTTGTTGACATGAAGGGAACAGATTTTTCTTGGCTTAGATCTAATTTGACTTATTGCCATAAGTTTGTTGATGTAAATGTAAGTTCTCTAAACTCTTTTTCTGCAAGGATTTGTATTAGGCCCACTGCTTTTCTCTTTATATATGCTGCCTCTGGGTGAAATTATACATAAACATGGTATTATCTTTCACTGCTATGCTGATGATACAAAGTTGTATATTTCAGCAAAGCCAGATGACAGAGATTGTTTAAAAAATGTTGAGGAGTGTGTCAAGGACATTAGACAGTGGTTGCTTGATAACTTCCTTCTGCTTAACGCGGCTAAGACTTTTACTAGGTCTATATGCAGCTAGAACTAAACTTTACGATTATGTAGCATCTCTGGATGTTGTTTCTGTCTCAATGTGTACAGCAGTCAAAGACTTTTGTGTGATAATTAACCCTAGTCTGTCATTTAAGGCTCATGTGAATAATATTACCAGGATAACCTTCTTTTACCTTAGAAATATTGCAAAAATTATAATGTCATTACAATATAATGTCAGTACAGGATGCAGAAAAACTAGTTTATGCTTTTGTTACATCTAGATTAGACTATTGTAATGCTTTACTGTCTGGGTGTTCGAGTAATTGCATAAATAAAATTCAGTTAGTCCATAATGCAGCAGCAAGTGTCCTCACTAGATCTAGAAAATATGACCACATCACCCCTGTTTTAATCAGTCTACACTGGCTCCCAATTAAATCTGCCATTGCTAATAAAATACTACTACTGATTCATTAAGCATTTAACGATCTTGCACCACAATATCTGAACTTCTGTACTCCCACGGCTACAAAGGTGCATGCTATTTGTTAGGGGGCAGATCTTTTTTTTTTTTTACAAAGCCCCACAGTTATGTAACAGCCTCCCAATTAGTGTTCGGGACTCAGTGTTCATGTCAAGGCTGAAAACATATTTATTTAGTCAAGCATTTTATCGGTAGGTTTTTCTTAGGTAAAGGAGCAGATCTGGAGGAATCATGGATATAGTGAATCATAGAGTGTTCGGTGAACTGGGATATTTGTATGCTGTCATCTCCTTACTCTCACGCATTCACTCAGGTTTTTTGACAGTGATGTAGTGGGCCATCTCTTATATCAGAGATCCCTCATGTCTGTGTTAGCACAGTGTTCTTAACTTTTATACAACAATAAGGATACTTAATCATTCATATCTTTCTTTCCCTGCCTCTCTCTCTCTCTCTCTCTTTAGGTAAACATGCTCCTGAGGTACCAGTGACCACTGTTCCTTCTCTTCTCCTCTCCTCTCCTCTCCTCAGATCTGTCCGCTTTGTCTCTGCCTGCCTGTGGATGGTGTTCTCTTCTTTTCGAGGCCAGTCTGTGGGGATGGGGATGTTTCTCATAAATGGCCTGGGGATCCATAAAATTACGGAGTAACACAGAAGCTTTGAGGATGGATTTGGACTGTACTTGATGTCAACAGTCTGCTACATTGACTCAGGTCTACAGTTTGCATTTGATTACCATTACTGTACCTTAAAATCATAATAAATGGACATTCAGTGCCACCCAGATGAGGATGGGTTCCCTCTTAAGGTCTGGTTGCTCTCAAGGTTTCTTCTTTATGCCATCTCAGAGAGTTTTTCCTTGCCACAGTCTCCACCAGCTTGCTCTTATAATATATGAATATAATGATATCAATCTTATTCATTTATTTATCACCACATTATTTGTGTAAAGCTGCTTTGAGACATGTCCATTATAAAAAGCGCTATACAAATAAAAAAAATATTTAATTGAATTTAACCTGCCTGTGACCGTGATGCCTCCCTCCAGATACACTGAATGACTTCTACACCTGGAGTGAGGTGCAGATCAATGTGGTGGCAAGGAAGACCACACCTATTCCTAACATCCAGGTGCTTTGTCTAACCAAGGCTGAAGTGACAAATCTTTATGCAGAGTTAAGAGTTAGATTCTCCTTCCAAACAATAACTCTCCCTCCTCCCCCTTCTACGAACGTTGTCTCCATCATGCCAGCAGCGAGTCTTCTCAAAGGTAAAGTACCCAGTAAAGATAATGTTTTCCTCTTTTATATGTTTTTATATGGTATGATTTCAATATAACATGTTAAAAGTAAATAATATTAGTGAATATTGGCTTTATTTTTATTTTGAAAGTAATATTTTTGGTTGTCCAGAACGAATTACCGAAGTTTCTGTTCATTCTTATGGGGAAATTCGTATCGGGATACAAACTTTTCAGGTTACGAATAAAGTACCGGAACGAATTAAATTCGTAACCCGAGGTTCCACTGTATGTGCATTGTCTAACGTAAACACCATGGTACTGTAATTAAAGCAGTGGTGCATTGGCTCAGGAGGGTGGTCTACTTATGGGGAAGCTCCTATCTTCTAGCTCCCAGCTTGCAGGTGCTTCTGGGTTTAATTTTTTTTTTTACCTGACAAAATGTGGCTAAAATGGTGTTGAATCCAAAAGCATGCTTTGCCTCATAATAGAAACTCAAGCCTCTCTTCAAACTCTGTCGCTTTCCAGATTAATTTAAAATGGATTAATTAAAAATGGAATTTTGTTAGACTGAAGACCTTCCCTAATAGTTTGTGAAGCTCATGAAGCACTGAAGAAAGAATCCGTTGTAGAGCTGGCATCAGGCAAAAACAAACGGGTAATAATCCAAAAACAAACAAACAACAACAAAATAGAATAACAATAACAGCCAAATGGCTTAGTAAAGGCAGATGTAGAAAACACACTCAGTGTTATTTGGGGAAGAGCTGGTAAGTGAAAGTCTCCTATAATATGTGTGTGGTAACTACTTTTGTGGCCATGTCTATAGGCCACAAACTGTTTTGGGTCATACAAGTCTGTCATACATGGACCTGACATTTAGATTTTAAGCATATTTCTCCAATATGTTTCTATTTGCTTTCCACTTGATTTTAGTGTTTGCTATATCCCATTAAAGGTGGAAAAATATCTGATTACATTATTGCATTACAAATACCTTTTTTTAACAGGGGTGTGTAGATGTTTTATGTCCTATGTATTTATGTATGTATGTATGTATGTATGTATGTATGTATGTATGTATGTATCTAAAGTAATTTCCCCCCTTAATAGCAAAATTATTAACATTCAGTAAAAATGCAGCATTTACCATCGTCAATGGCCCACATATTGCCAATCCCACTTCCAGTCTGTATCCAGCGAAACTGAGTGCTCTCTGTGAGGGCAGCATTGGGAAGAGCAACAGAAATCCTTGTCCACCTACCCACATACACATGCATGAATATACAAGTAAAATGTTAACTAGAAAAAATGTACATAGCAATTTGTAAATGAAATAGATCTAATTAAAAATACAGGTGGAACACTGACATATTACAGTTTTAGCAATAACTAGAAGATTAGGTTCTGGAATCAGATCAAACTTAAACTTTCATTTACCTTTATTTGGACCTATTTCTGTCCTTGGTCATAAGAAAGCAACGGCATAAGGTACGATCACTTTGCATTTTATTCCTACAGTCCTCCTTTCCACCCAGGCTTGCCAGGGTTTAACATTTGTGTAAAAAAATCACAAATGTGGCACAGGCAAGATCTTTTTCTTGCCTGTGCCATGAACAACAAATTAGAGTTGACTCTGCACTGACTGAATGGACTCAAGTTATAAAATTAGATTTGTTAATTAACTTCCAAAATTTTGATGAATAGTTTGAATCAACAAATACATCAGGTACAGCAATTTCAAAATGAAAGCAACATGCTTAAGAAATGGAAAAAAGAAAGTGATTACAAAGTGTGTGATTGGTGAGGACATGGCTGATCGCTTTCATATATTTCAGTTCAAAAACTAAAGGCATGATAACTGGTAATGTTTAGGGCTAGTAACTTTAGCTTAGGCAATTATCAGACTGCTGGATTTCTTAGTCACCGGAAATGTTTTGTTTACACAATGCAGTTGTCCAAAGACGTAGCGCTCAGTCAATGAGTCAATAAACCTCAGTCACTGCAAATGCAACTAGCATCACTGATTAATTAAATTAACTATGCAAGTACAATTTAAGCAAATCCCAGGAGATATTGGCACATTCCAAGCTATATCCATACAACAGGAGTTACATATGTTGACATCAAACATGCAAAACACTTACTACACAATAGCACTTATATAACAGGTAAGTAAAGGTTACTGCAACAGAGTCTGATGTGCTTGCCTGTGTGCACCTTCCACTTTAATTTTATTGATGCAAAAGCTATATGCTATCATATGCATATGATAATATTATGTCTTTTTCGCCTTCTCTTCCAATTCTGCATAATGTCTGTATGGGAAAGGTGGGTTTTTGTTAAGATTTAACTAATCTAATTTCTCTTTCTTCATCTTTATTTATTTTCTGTGAGGGCAACATTGGAAAGAGCAACAGAAATCCTTGTCCACCTACACACATATACGTGCAAGAATAAACAAATTCAAATGTTGACATTTACATAGCAAATTTAAATTAAACATTTTCTACCACATTTTAATTTTAGTTTGGTTGGAATACATTTTGGTTAACCCAAATTTATGTTTCATTTGTTTTGCACATTTGTATTCCCACATCAAGCTTATATTGTACAATAAATATAATAACACCATTGCAGATGCAAAGCCATAATGCAAACAAAGATCCGGCACATGCACCCGTATGCATACACACCCACTGCTGTAGTTGATAGATGAGTAGATTGTGCTGTGTGGAAGATGAAGTCCAGAACATAACTCAGGTAGACACTCCATATGCAAAAGGGACCAGGATCGTCCCTGATTAGTTGAGAACTCCAAATTGATGCTGTTGTTAAAATATTAGTGTAGACGAAACAAACAATAAAATATGCAAATCTGTTAAGCAATGCCACTTCTAACAATACCAAAAAAACAGTATAATTCCTAATGATACAGTATGTGGGAATATAAAGAAAAATAAAAGACAAACAGGTTTCATGCTTTAGTGTGATTTTTATTTTTCTGTTAATTAATTAAATTATTAGATTTTATATTACAATATTATTAAATAACAGCCCCCCCAGTGGCTTTTATCAGGCAAACATTGTGCATAGTGATTAGAGAGTAGGGCACCTGTTAGTGGGCTGGTAGGAGCCACATCCAAGATTAATAGAAAACTGGGCCATATGTGTGTAAACATCAGGCATCACTGGCAGAAGCTGCAGGTAATCCAGTGCCCAGACATGATGATTGGCTCCACCATGAAACCTCTGTTCCAGACAGAACTGAGTTACAGGATTCTGAAGCTCTGTAGGCAAAGCTACAGACACCACAGTAGGGGTCTATGAGAGAGAAAGAGCGCATTAGTTGTGGGAGAAAAAAAAATAAAAGTTTAGTTAAGGGACAGAACGGGAACATGAGAGAAAAACTGGATCTTTTTTATATATTTATATATATATATATGTATATATATATACACACACATGGTGCTATATCATTTGTATAAATTTGCATTTGCATGCTCATTTGCATAAATAAAGCAAATGAGAATGGCTTTTAATTTGTTTTTGAGCACACGAAAGAGAAAATTACATATTTACTATTTATTTTTATTTGCTTACTCAGACAAAGTGCAGTAATCAAACTCTCACAATGCTACTGATCAATATGCCCTAAAATGCACAATAAATGCACTTTTGTAAAACACACTATAATATATACTTTTTTTTTTTCCAAGATGGCCGCTCGTGTGAGTTTGTGTTAGTTTGTCAGTCAGTCTTTTAAGTCTTACATTTGCTAAAATTGTTAGTGGTGTGTTTATACCACTTTTTATTATTTAACTTTTTATTAACTAACTGGAGATTATTCCATGTTTGAAAAAATGTGGACTTTTATACCGATATGCCTACTTTGCTCCATGCTATGGAGAATGCCATTGGTTGGTGTGGGCAGCGGGCCTTCTGCTGTTAAATGGGAGAGACGCGCACCTGCGCCACGTAAATAGGCTTCGTGGGCCGCTATGGACTGGATTGGGGAACCGCTCATGGTTGGTGTGGATGACATATCTTCTGCTGGGTATGGGGGACACGCATTTGTGCTGTGTCTATGCGTTTTATGTACTGAGACCACTGCAGAACGGACCGGTGATTTGGCTGTGAGGCTGAGAGGCTTTGAACTTTCCTCTTGGTGGCCCGTTTGGATGCGTGATCCACCACAAAGTTTGTTTTGCCTCTTGGTCAGAGGAAATGGAAAACTGACCATTATTAAAGTATTTTTACCTAATGGGTCTGATATGATGGTGGTCGGTTGTTACCGCCAGCCTTCAGCTTCAAGGGAGGCAATTTCATGCTTACAGACAGGTTGCATAACTGGTCTAATTTTGATTTAATTTTAATAGGAGATTTAATCTGGGACTGGCTGTCTCAGTCATCGGATTCACTTAAGGACATCTGTAACTCCTTGTGTTTGGAACAATTGATAAATTCACCAACTCGCCTAAATGGAAAGATTATGAGTAATTCATCTTTGATTGATATTATTTTAACTAATATATGTTTTTTCTGCGATAGGAGTTTTTTGTAATGATCTTAGCGATCATTGTGCAATATCTTGTGTGAGAAAAAGAGTACACCCAGATTTATATTTAAACGACAATTTAAACATTTTAATGAACAAGCTTTTTTGCATGATGTGTATAATAGTGACTTACAGTTGGTTTCGTCTATACCTGATGTGGTTGATGCTTGGGATTATTTTAAATCAACTTTTTTGAAAATTTGTGATAAACATGCTCCTTAACGTAGATATCGGGTGAGTGGGAAAAATAATCCTTGGTTTAATGATTCTGTTTCTAATCTTATTAAGCAAAGAAATTTGGCCTGGTCCAAAGCAAAGAAAACAAATAGAGATGAGGACTGGTCAAATTATAGATTATTACGAAATAAGTGTACAAAATTGATAAAAAGTTCCAAAAGCCAGTATTATCTTAATCTAATTAACAATAACATGAACGATCCTTCTAAATTTTGGAAATTAACAAAATCTCTTGTAGGGCCAAATAAATCTACTGATCTTCCAAAACTTTTAAAAGTGGACCAAAGATTAATTACAGACAAGGTTGATATTGTTAATATGTTTAATAATCATTTTATTTCAGCTAGTTTGATAACAGATACCAGTAATTCGTTGGTCACTGGCGAACAGGAAATTGAAGAGCCGACAAATTATAATGACTCAGATTTATTTTCCTTTACCCCTATATTGCCCAGCCAAGTTTATAAACTACTCTAAAATTTAGACTGTAAGAAATCAGGTGGATCTGATAAAATTTAACCAGTTTTTTTAATATTGTCTGCAGATATTATTGCTGAACCTATTGCATCAATTTTTAATTTGAGTCTATCCACTAATGTAATTCCAACTTCTTGGAAATCAGCTATGGTTATGCCACTATTAAAAGGAGGCGATCCCTGTGATTTGAATAATTATCGACCTATTTCTAAACTACCGATCTTAGCAAAAGTTTTTGAATCTATAGTAAATGATCAAGTGAAAGAATACCTAGGTAGTCATAATATTCTAAACGCATTTCAGTCAGGTTTTAGAGCGGGTCATAGTACGATAACAGCTACTACACTCACTACAAATGATTTAATAACTGCTCTCGATGAAAGACAGCATTGTGTTGCCTTGTTTGTTAATTTGACAAAAGCGTTTGACTTAGTGGATCATGACTTACTGTTACAGAAACTTAAATCTATAGGTCTTTGTAATTCGGCTTTGAGTTGGTTTAAAAATTATTTATTTGATCGAACGCAATGTGTTGCTGTAGATAATTATATTTCATCTGTGTTAACAGTCAAGAAGGGTGTTCCTCAAGGTTCTTTATTGGCACCACTTCTTTTTTCTATTTTTATAAATGAGTTAGGGCAGGGAATAAAATCCACACAGCTACATTTTTATGCTGACGATACAATTATTTATTCAACTGCATCCTCTTTGTCACAAGCTATTGAAAGTCTCCAGAATTCTTTTAATACTTTTCAGCATAATTTACTCCAATTTAAATTAGTTTTAAATGCGAAAAAAACTAAGTATATTATTTTTTCGCGCAGTCGTTCTTTGATCACTGCTCCGACTATCCTTTCTATTGATGGCGTGCATATAGATAGAGTAACAACTTACAAATATCTAGGAATATGGATAGACGAGAAGTTGGCATTTGATGTTCATATTGATTACTTGGTAAAAAGATTAAAACCAAGACTGGGTTTTCTCTTTCGGCAAAAAAAAAAATGTTTCTTTTGTAGCTAGAAAGAAAATTATACAGAGTACTTTTTTTTTACCCATTTTAGATTATGGTGATATTATTTATATGCATGCATCTATATATTTATTAAAAAGATTAGATTGTGTTTATCATGCTGCATTGCGTTTTATAACAAATGCTTGTTCACGTACTCATCATTGTTTGCTATATAACTGTGTAGGTTGGACCTCCTTATATCAAAGAAGGAAATCACATATATTAGTATATACTGTAAAGGCACTGCTTGGTATGCTTCCAAATTATATTACTAGGCTTTTATGTTTGCGTAAAAAGAACTACAGCACCAGATCGTCATTACATTAGACGTACCTAGAGTACACTCGGAACATGGAAAATCTGCTTTCTCTTACTGTGCTCCTTGGCTGTGGAATGAATTTCAAGCTATTACTCCACTAGAAATAATTCCTTCTTTGAATGTGTTTAAAAATATATTGCAATGTAAAACGAGTGAAGTATGTTATTGTTTTAATTAATTGATCTGTTGATTTATAATTAATTTTATTTATTTATAAATACATTTTTTTTTTTTTTTTTTTTTTTTTTGTTTGTTTAGAATTTGTGTTGTATGTTATGTGTTTATGTGACATTTTTATACGGCCACCTTGGCTAGGACTCCCTGGAAGAAGAGATTTCTGTTAATCTCAATGGGACCTTCCTGTAAAAATAAAGGTTAAATAAATAAAAATAAATGATCAATATAGGCACCGGTAAATAATTTTTCCTAATGGAAAACTATTTACCGGTGCCTATATTGATCATTTATTTTTATTTATTTAACCTTTATTTTTACAGGAATGAAAAACTAATAAATTTAGTAAATGAAAAACTAATTATGGAATAACTATGTATGAAAATGTTTTTTTCCTCAAATGTAAACTTTAAAATTCTGTCTCATTTCTCTGTTTTTTTTGTTGCTCTAATGAGTAATTAGTTTTTCATTTTTATCTAAAAAGCAAATAAATGCATCATACATTGACCTGATGGCCATGTTGTTTACAATGGTCAGCATGTTTTTGGTATTTATTGAGTTTCACACATTGCTGGTTATATAGACAATAAATGCTGTGAAGATATACCAACGATATCTACAGCTGTAGATTTAGCATATTATGAAAATTGGCAAAAATAAAATAAAATTGATCATGCAAGGACACTAGCTAAATTAAATCAAAGAATAAGAGGTTGTACTGTATAAGGTTCTCAATATATGACCCAAAACAATGTATACTTCATTACGTCAGTGAATAGCAAAATAATAATGATCATAATAATCATATTAATAATAAACATAACTGCAAGTGATGATTTCTGGGTGCTGTGCATTAAAGAAACCATAGTTAAGCATGCTATATAGTGAAAAAATTAAATTTAAAATAGAAATGTTCGGAAATACTGGGCTATGAACAACAAATTAGAGTTGACTCTGGATTGACTGAATGGACTAAAGTTATAAAAAATTTGTATTTAAAGTTTAAATCAACAAATGCCACAGATACAGAATTTTGTTCACAATTTTATTCAAGATCTAAAGGCGAAAGAATACCAACTGGTAATGTTTAGAGCTACGAACTTGAACCTAACCAGTTATCAGACTGCTGGGATGCTTAGTCACTGGAAATATTTAGTTTAGGGCTAAAATTAATCCTCGAGAATTTGATTACAAAAATTTGTTTAGTCCATTTAACTACACACATAGCATTGTGTTTCCCACAGATCATTATTACTGTTGCACCACACACTAAACTCGGAAGCGCACTCGACAGGTAAACACAGAAGAAGCTGCGGAAAGAAAAGAAAACAGCAAGGGGCGAGAAAAAGATTCAGACCAAAGAAAACCCCAGAAGGTTTTCAAAGTTTGGGATCATTTCAAACGAAAACATGAAGAAAACACCGTACAGTTACAGTTTTTAAAGTAATCTGTAATTGATTTTTATATTTTTATTTATATACAGTGCATTCAAAAAGTCCCTCCACATTGGGTCCATTGGACAGAGCGTGGACAACGCAGAAGTGTTTCCAAAGTGACACAGCAGGAGTTCCTGAAAGGAAACTGGTATTGGATTTTAAGAAGCAGTAAACCTCTAAAAAGCAGTAGACCTACCAGCCCAATTTAATCCCACTTCATGTGGAGTTTTGACATTGGACCTCTTTGAGTTACATGGAGAAGCTGGTGTTGGATCTATGATAATAGCAAATGTTGAGGTATTTTATGAGTTGTTCAGTAGCTCCTGGTTCCATAACCTCATATGACTGTATATGACTGTAGAAACGAAATTACTCATAATCTCACATCCCAGTGCTCATGTTAGTTCTCACTCTCCAGTGTTCTGTATTGTTTAAAGATTCAAGACACTCTTGATATCACCCAAATGAGGATGGGTTCCCCTTTTGAGTCTGGTTCCTCTCAAGGTTTCTTCCTCATAACATCTAAAGCAGTTTTTCTTTGCCACAGTCGCCATGGCTGCCCATCAGGAATAAATACACATCATTCACCTTAACTGTTAAATTCTGTAAAGCTGCTTTGAGACAATGTCCATTGTAAAAAGTGCTATAGAAATAAACTTTACTTGACTTGACATACTGATGACCAGCAGATTGAGGCTGAGAAATTCTCACAAGCAGATTCTAGATTCTAGTATCTCTAATACCGCTCCTTGTGTTGATGACTGCACTGCTTCATTGGTGCATTATCAGTTGCCCAAACAACAAGAGCCATATGCACATGTGGCTGTGCCAGTGACTGATTACACTGTTGTTGTTGGTACTGGTGCTAGTCATTCACCCTAAACTCCTGTCTGACACTATCCCTTCTAGAAAAGCTCCTGTAGTTGATATAAATACAGGTGACCATTACACCACTAGTTTTGGATTCTTGATCTTTAGTTATTTATGTCTGAATTTAGAGGTTAACTTTAAGTACCATAAAGTTGTTTAAAGAATTGTTTTTAAGTACCTGGTCTAATTGTTCAAGGTGTAATGGGTACCTTGATGATGTTTATAAAATGTAAGGAGCAAAAAAATAATAAAATAAATGCTTAAATTTCAACATAACTATTTTATATTTATTGTGTATATTTATTGCATAAAGCTTAAGAGATGTTTTGCTTGTAAGATTTCTTGCTTAAAATTTTAGTTCATGATCTCAGTGTCAAGTGGGGATCAAGAGACAGAAACCGGAGTAACACTTAAGAGGTTTAATAGTCTTTGGGAAACAAAAAACAGCTAGGAAGCAACAGTACTGTAAAACAGGTATAGTCCTTAGCATGGGTAGTCCAGGAATAATCGGCAGAATGAACTGTATCAACTGTGCTGGGGAAAGGTGTGGCCGGTGGTTCCCTGACACAGTCATCATTAAAATCTTTTAGAATTTTTAAAGTCTTTAGTTATTTGTATATGCATGCCCAATGATATTGCCCTCTCCTCAGCAGAGCTCAGGAGAGTGTTTAAACACCCCATCAGTGACCCTGAGTCCACAAAGTAACTGCTCACCCTTAATCAAGGCAATCATTCTATGGCAGTATATGCCATCCAGTTCTGCATGGATATTCCTGGTTAACAGTCACAGACTGAGCCAACTGTTCTCTTTCTAGGTGGGGCCCCACCTGTCATGCTACTTGTCATCCCCTAACTCTAGCCCTTCCAGCTCTGATGCCTAAAAACCCTTAGACTTGTCCCAGTTTACTAAATAATATAAATCTTGTTTTCAGCAAACAGTGAGCCATCACTTTCCCCCTCATTGTCCCTATGATTGCAACATTGAATTACTCCCTGGAACTCCCTGGAAATTTTTTTTCCAACCCTGAATGGGCATTGACTACTGAGGACTCAATTGTGTCCACAACAGATACCCTCTCCTCCTAATGACAAGCAGGTCCAACAGTTGTACAGAAGGTTCATTCAAAATTACATTGTCCCAGGGGAATTCTAATGGACACACAAATCCTAAACTGGCCTATCAGGAACAAAGACCAAAGACCATTCACGTTTGAGGTAGATGCGTCCGACTTCGGAAAGGGAGCCATGCTATCTCAGTAGATGCCCAATAACAAGATACACCCATGCTTCTTATACTCCCATAAGCCAACCCTGGCCAAGAGGAATTATAGGATCGGAGACAGGGAGATACTGGTAGTGAAACTCACCCTTAAAGAGTGGAGACACTAGTTAGAGGGAGCCCAACACCCTTTTCAAATATTCACCAACCATAAGAACCTGGAATATAGTCAGCAAGCTCGACATCTCAAACCCCGCTAAGCTCGATAGTCCCTCTTTTTTGACCGATTTCAGTTTTCCCTCACATACAGATCTGGATCCAAAAACCTCAAGCCTGATGCCCTGTCCTGGATGTTTGCTCCCACCATGGAAGAGAAACCAAGAGCCACTGGCCTTCCGCCCTGCCAAGTTACTTGCTCCTGTCAGATGGGCTATCAAGTCAGAGGTTAGACAGGCACTCATTCGTGAACCTGACCCTGGAGTAGGACCCGATAACCATTCATTCCCAGGTTCTCCAGTGGGGGCATTTGGGGGCATAACCTGCCACCCGGGTGTAGCCTGTACCTTGGACCATCAGCAGTAGCTCATCAAGACATTTATTACCGAATTCACCATTTCTTCCCAGGCCAAGGTCCCGCACCAGTCCCCTCAGGGCCTGTTCCACCCCCTGCCCATCCTACGTCGTCCCTGGTCACATCTCTCTTTTGACTTTGTAACCGGTCTCCCCTCCTCTAGAGACAATACAGTGATCCTGGATATTGTTGATAGATTATCTAAGGCCTGCCGCCTGTTTGCCTTGCCCAAGCTGCCTTTGGCTAAGCAGACTGCGGAGCTAATTTGTGAACACATCTTCGGAATCCACAGAATTCTGCAAGATTGACAGCATGTTTGTGATAATGGTCTGCAGTTTTTGGAAGGCTTTTCACCATCTCCTCAGGGCAACCACAAGTTTTTCTTCCGAGTTCCACCCCAAATCCAATAGGCAGACCCATTGGGCCGTCCATCACTGGCGGTCAACCAGCCTACATAGTTCACCGGATACTGAATTCTAATTGGGTCTGGAGATGAATTCCGTACCTGGTGGACTAGGACTGCTACGTCCCTGAGGAGCATTTCCGGGTTCCTCCCGGGGGTTGATTTTTTGTCTCACCGCAGAAGGGCGATATTGATCCACTGCTATTCTCTTTCCGGCCAATTGGACTGGATAAGACACCTTACTTTCTATCTTCCTCCCTTGGTTTTTTTTTTTTTTTTTATGCCTATCCTGCTGGTCCTGTTTTAACCCAAGCATTTCATAAATTCATTTGATTTTGTTTCTTGTTCCTAGTCTGTTCTTTGTTTTGGCTTGCTTAATGTTTAAATGCTATGTTTGTAGACTAAATTAAGCCTGGCCACTGCACAAGAGATAAGTACACTTTAAGGCTTTTCTCTGTTCTGGCACCGAGGTGGTGGAATGAACTTCCCCTAGATGTCCGTACAGCGGAGTCCCTGACTATCTTTAAGCGACGACTGAAGACCTACCTCTTCCTGAAACACTTAAATTAGCACTTTCCAAGTTTGTAGAATTCTAGGGTTATATTTATATTATGTTTGTAATCTTGCGTACCAGTGTAGACTTATTCATTACTAGAGACTCAAAGCACTTTTGTACGTCGCTCTGGATAAGGGCGTCTGCTAAATGCCGCAAATGTAAATGTAAATGTAAGTCACCACCTCAAGTAATTTTTCTCCCTTTATCATCAAGTGAGGAGCGTTTAGAGAGGGCTCTCTCAATTTGCATTATGCCATAAGAGAATAAGGCAAGAGAAACCACATCATCGGCTCACCTGTGTCAGGGAAGCTCTCCCCTCATTAAAGAAGGCAAGCCTGCAGCGGAGTATTCCAATGGGTATTAACCATAGGTGGAAAGTAACAAACTACATTTACTCGTTTTACTGTAATTGAGTGTTTTTTTGTGCATTGCAGTTGTGTAGTTCCATTGCCTAATTGCATGACATGCTAATGTTGGTTAGCACCAGGGTTGAAAATTATGCAGAGACTGAGCTAGCTCAAATACCAGTGTCATAATTTAAGTATCATATGAACTGAATAAAATTTTTATATTTTAGAGTAGATCTGCTGATGTTGCATTAGATTGTAGCATCATTGTATAACCAATTCCACACTTTTTTTGACAATGTAGTGTCCAATCAAATTGTTTTTGATTCGTCACTTCACTGCAAGTCATAGACTCTAGTGATTTTTTTACTTGGTTCTTTGATACTGAAATAAATATAATAATAATAAAATAAATAAATGCTTGTTTTATCTGTAGCCAGAATATGACTTGTTTTTTTTATCTATCTAATATATAACGCTAATGATGTCCCAAAAAATTGAACACCTGTTTAAATGTAAGTAGGTACAGTATCCTACAAAAGTGAGTACACCCCTCACATTTCACAGTCAATGTGCAGCTTGTAAAGCAGTGCAGATTTACTGTCCTCTGAAATAACTCAACACACAGCCATTATTGTCAAAATAGCTAGCAACAAAAGAGAGTGTCTGGGTGTGTGTTCTGCCTTTCACTTATCCTTCAGTCCAGTTCACGGAGCACCTCCTTAGCATTAGTGCTAGGTGTAATGTACACTCTGATTACTATGACTGTGGTAAATTCCTCCACCAGCAATAAGCAGTAGGTAAAAAATAGCCCAGGTTCTTATACCATGCCATGTTGATGTAAACAATCAGCCTTACCACACAGTGCTACATTTCTGCCAGTTTAAAATTAGACTAGCCTGTCTAGCTGAATAGAGTTCTCTGGGAACTCTGTTGCCTGCTTATCGCTTTCGATGTCTCCTCCCTGGCCACCATCGAAAGGCAAGGTCTGAAGGCCAAAATAGTGTCTTTTCTCCCACAGATTATCATGTATGTTGTTTGGTGGATTATTTCTGAGTCTGGCATACAAAATTTGCTCCAATATCCATATGCCATGTAAAATAGGCTACAACAAAATATAGAAGCATTTTGAATCTGGAACAGCCACTGCAAGCTACTGCTACTCCACCATCATATATCTTACTGCTGCTGACATATAAACAGGAGAAAGTGAAACAGAAATTGAGGAAGAAGATGAAGAATAAAAGAAAGAAACAAATAGAAGGGAGAGAGAGCAATAAAGAGAGATAGAGAGGAAGAGGGTTAAAGCAAGACAAAAAATCATAGTATGTGAGGATATCTACATTTGGCAGGAAGTGAAAGATAGGGAGAAGAACTCACAATATTGTAATGAGATCAGGAGAAAAAATAAATGCCAGAAAAGTGGCAATGTATATGAGTGTGAATATTAGAGAGAGGACAACTTAAGTTCACATATTTCTCAATGAGCTAATCTTAAGTCTGGCTCAGAAAAAAGAATGTACAGAGCACCTCCTTAGCATTAGTGCTAGGTGTAATGTATAATCTGATTACTATGACTGTGGTGAATTCCATTACTGTGGGTAAAAAAAATGGTCTGCACAGAAGAATGTACTGGGTATCGCAAACTGGTACAAGATCTGCAAAATAAAAATATTTCCACAGATGTTGAGTCTTCTCATCCATTTTCTGAGTGACAGTCTAACTTTTTGTCTAGATTAAAACATGATGGTAATGGACAAGTTGTGGTCATCTTCCTCCTAAAGTCCAACACCATCCATGTTCTTGTCACATTCAGAAAGAGATGCAGAGGGATTTTCCTGCACTATTCCGGATGCTGTTTAGAACTCCTTCATCTGTACATTCCTGATGCACACAACCACCACAGAATCAGCAGAAAAACTCTGAAGGTCACAAAGATCTGACCTATACTGAAAGTCTGTGGCATACAAGGTGAAAGCCATAAGGAAGGGCACCATTTAATTGTGTTGCTCAACTGGTGCTTAGCAGGTGCTCAGACTGGCTGGTACCCAGATGCACAACCTAAGGTCTGTCTGACAGGTAATCAGTGACCTAGGAGGTCATGAACATTTTCATTTGAACGATTCTCATCTTCTCTCTCAGCAGGAGTGGTAGGATGGTATTGATAGCACTTAAGAAGTCAAAGAAAGTGATTCTTATTGTTGTTCTGTTGTAGGAGTAGCCCATTTTAGAGTAGCTATATGACTGGATCTTCCATGTCTACCTGTTTTATGGTAGGCACATTGCAGGGGGGGTCAGTAAAAGAGCTGACCTGAAGTCAACAATGGAACAGCACTAGTCTCACCAGAACCTTTATGTGTAATGTGTGGGCTATGCGTCTGTAATTATTAAGGGATGAGGGAGTTGGCTACTTTGGTACAAGAACCAGGCAGGATCTTTCTACAGCTCCCATATTTTTAATTGTTAAAGGCCCAGGATTAAAAAGTGCTGTAGGAGAAAAACTTTGCTGGTTTGTGCAAACATTTAGTACTGAGGGACTGATTCTGTGAAGCTCTGCAGCTTTTCAAAGCTTCAGCTACTCAAACTGTCTCCTAACCTTTCCAAGATTGATAGATAAGTTAAACATTACTTCATAGGGGTTTGCAAGGTAGAATTGGTGAATACTTGACTTTATGTGAAAAATTGTTTAGTCTTTAGCTTGAGGGAAGTTAGAGACAAAGACATGACAAAGAAATGGAAGAGACGGTGTCATGCTGATAAGTTGTGTCTTAACAGATGTTGATGTTAACTGTTAAGCACAGTCATGCTGTTAATCTAAGTGTATTCCCTATGGGGTACACATAACACTTCCCAGTCAGTGGCCTCAAAGCTGTCTCCTGTACTTCTTGTGACTATTTTCTTACAGTCCTCTTTGTCAAAGCCTGCCTTCATCATCTGTCTATATGAAGTCACTGGTTATATTTCCCCATGGTTCTCTATTCCAAGCCTAGAGTTCATTATACAACACAATTTAAAAAAAAAAAATTGGGATTCTGTTTAAAATGTAAAG
The DNA here is from genome assembly GCA_014706435.1 of Silurus glanis. Lineage (NCBI taxonomy): Eukaryota > Metazoa > Chordata > Actinopteri > Siluriformes > Siluridae > Silurus > Silurus glanis. The sequence goes on from JAAIIK010020256.1 coordinate 720,001, forward strand.
AAAAACTGCATGCAAAGGTTTGCAAATCTCAAACACATATCTGTTTCCTGTGTTTTACTGTGATTAAAATATGTTTAAACTGAGTAAATATACTGTTTTATGTGGGAAAAAAAAGGGTAATTTTGTTTTTAACAGCCACAGAATGTCTCAAAAAGAATTGGGACAGGGGCAACAAAGCAGTGCACTCTTAGTGCCAGTCCCAAGCCTGGATAAATGGGGAGGGTTGCATTAGGAAAGGCATCCAGCGTAAATGTGCCAAATCAAATATGTGGATCACGAAAGAGAAATTCATACCGGATCGGTTGAGACCCGGGTTACCAACGACCGACACAGGTATTGTTAGCACACACTAGCACGCACATACTGTTGGCCGAAGGAGGAGAAGAAGAGGAGGAAGATGTCTACAGGGACAGCAGGAAAAGGAGACGTGTAGGACCGGGGAGGTTAGGGTTGGTACTATGAATGGTAAAGGGAGAGAGGTATCTGATATGATGGAAAGGAGAAAGGTAGATATGTTGTGTGTTCAAGAGACTAAGTGAAAAGAGAGTAAGGCCAGGAACATTGGAGGTGCCTTTAAACTGTTCTTGCCTGGTGTGGATGGAAAGAGAAATGGTGTAGGGGTGATCCTGAAAGAAGAGTACAGTAAGAGTGTAGTGGAGGTGAAGAGAGTTTCTGATAGGGTGAGGAACATGAAGCTGGTGTAGCTAGACAGCATTGGATGGTGGTATGTAGGATGGTTTTGGAGGTGAAGAAAAAGAGGAGGAGAGTTAGGACTGAAAAAAGAATAAGATGGTGGAAACTGAAGGAGGAAGACTGTAGTGTGAGATTCAGGGTAGAGGTCAGACAGGGGCTCGGTGGTGGTAAGGAGGTGCTGGATGATTGGGCAACTACTGCAGAAGTGATAAGGGAGACAGCTAGAAAGGTACTTGGTGTGACATCTGGAAATAGAAAGAAAGACAGAGAGACATGGTGGTGGAATGAGGAAGTGCAGGAAAGCATAAGGAGATAGAGGTTGGCAAAACAGAATTGGGATTGACAGAGTGATGAGAAAAGTAGACAGGAGTACAAGGAGAGAGCAGGTAAAGAGGGATGAGGAAAAGGCATATCAGGATCTGAATAAGGAGTTGCACACTAAGGAAGGAGAAAAGGATTTATACCGATTGGCCAGGCAGAGGGATTGAGCTGGGAAGGATGTGCTGCAAGTTAGAGCAATAAAGGATGGAGATGGAAATGTGTTGACTAGTGAGGAGAGTGTGTTGAGAAGATGGAGGGAGTATTTTGAGCAGCTGATGAATGAGGAAAATGAGAGAGAGAAGGTTGGATGGTGTGGAGATGATGAAGCAGGAAGTGCATAGGATTAGTAAGGATGAAGTGAGAGCAGTGATTAAGAGGATGAAGAGTGGAAAGATTTTGGAAGGTGAGAGGATGCCTGAGGAATGGAGAAGGAATGTGCTGGTACCGATCTTTAAGAATAATTGAGATGTGCAGACCTGCAGTAACTACAGGGGAATAAAGTTGATCCGTCACACCGTGAAGTTATGGAAAAGAGTACTGGAAGCCAGGCTGAGAGAAGAGGTGACCATCTGTGAGCAACAGAAGTTGCTACTGACTCCTTCCTCTCATCTCTTTCCTCAACCATGGACATCCTTTACCCCTTGACTACAAAACCTAAGAAGACTTCTTGTCCCACACCGTGGCTGTCAGAAGTTTTGCGCAGCAATCGACGAGAACTCAGATCTGCAGAGAGGAAGTGGAAGAAATCACAACTCGATGTAGACCTCGCATCTTACCGTGCACTCCTGGCCAAATTTTCTTTGGATGTGACTTCTGCTAAAACTGCCTTCTACAAGGAAAAGCTCAAGGCCTCTGCACAAGATCCTCGTAAGCTCCACAACATCTTCTCTTCATTACTCAACCCCCCTGCCACACCTGCTCCATCCTCGCTTACTGCTAATGACTTTGCCTCCTTCTATGATGAAAAGATTAAGAAAATCTGCCAGACCTTCACTTCCTCCCCAACAATGACTACACAACACAGCCAGCAATCAACTACGTCTCTGTCAAGCTTCTCAACCTTAACAGAAGATGAGATACTGCAAGTCACCCAATCTTGCAATCCCACCACCTGTCCTCTGGATCCAATCCCTTCAACTATCCTTCAGACCATCACACAAGATCTCCTGCCCTTCATCTTTATAATCATCAACAGGTCATTAACATCTGGCTATGTACCAACTACCTTCAAGCAAGCAAGGGTCATTCCCAACTTGAAGAAACCTGCTCTGGATCCATCAGACGTCAACAACTACAGAATGGTATCACTTCTCTCCTTTCTTTCTAAATCTCTAGAACGCAATGTTTTAACCAACTGTCTGTCTATCTCTCACACATTCCACAGAGACGGCCCTTTTGGCTGTTTCTGAGAAACTGCATGCTGCTCGGTTAGCCAAGTTGTCATCTGTACTTATCTTCCTGGACCTTTCAGCAGCATTTGACACAGTCAACCACAAGAGTCTTTTGTCAACCCTCAAGAGCCTCGGTATCCGCGGAACAGCATGGGAATGGTTTGCTTCCTACCTGGAAGGTCGCTCATACCAGGTAACATGGAGGGTGTAACGGCTCCTGTAGGTTTTCTTCTGATTAAAAGAATGACGCTTCAACTGATGTCAAAACGTTTAATATCTTCATAGCCATCACTATCTGTTTCATATTTCAACACCACTTGAACATTAATCTCTTCACATAACGTCATGACACTGTGAAAAACTGAAACAAATAAAATAACATCCAGATATATACGGTGTTTCTGTTTTTACCACTGTTTAACCTGTTGTTTCCTACTGAACCGAATATCAATACACAAGTATATTATTACAAATTAACAGATGAAATCTAACGATTAAACCACTTACTGTGTGCGCTTTCCAATCAGAAATACAGGAGACATCAGAAGATATTTATATAGGCATTCATTTTCACGAACACTTTTTACTATAGGATAGCTCTCAGCATGCGTGCATTTCTTTGTGGATCGGAAAACTAAAATGGCTAGCTAGATCATGTGACAAATTCAACCAATGATGAACGTATTTCTCCTGAAGGTGTCACTATTACACAGTTTTATAACACAATTTCCAAATGAACATTTATACATTATACCTCATTTGTGAACTGAATACTTTTCCACAATTTAAATTACTGACATACTTAAAAACAATTACAATCTTTTCTAAGACAGCTACAGAGGGGATCCACATCTGCCCCATGCAGACTCAACACTGGTGTCCCACAAGTCTTGGTACTTGGTCCCCTCCTTTTCTCCCTCTATACCCACTCCATTGGTGAGGTCATATCCTCACATGGGTTTTCTTACCACTGCTATGCAGATGACACTCAACTAATCTTTTCTTTCCCTCCATCAGATACCACAGCTTCTGCTCGGATCTCGACATGCTTGACAGACATATCTCCGTGGATGAGTGCTCACCAACTTAAACTCAACCCCAGCAAAACAGAACTGCTGGTCATCCCAGGTGATTCACCTCCAGGTCAAGATCTCCAAATAACACTTCATGACTCTCTGCTCTCCCCTTACCCACTGCTCGTAACCTTGGGGTACCTGTGGACAATGAACTGTCCTTCTTCCCACAAGTCGCTAATGTGGCTTGCGCCTGTCGATTTCTTCTCTACAACATCCGAAGGATTCGACCATTTCTGTCCACACAGGCTGCCCAGGTGCTTGTTCAGTCTCATTTCATTACAGTCAGAGTCATTTCAAGACTCGACTACTGCAACTCTCTGCTGGCAGGTCTTCCCCTGAATGCTTTTCGTCCACTGCAAATGATCCAAAACGCAGCTGCATGACTTGTGTTCAATCTGCCCGAGTTCTCCCACACCACCCCAATGCTGCGCTCCCTTCACTGGCTTCCAGTAGCTGCACGTATCAGATTCAAAACACTGATGCTTGCCTACAAGGCCAAAAATGGACCAGCACCATCTTACCTCAGAGACCTAATCACATCTCGCACTGCACCACGCTGTCTGAAATCCTCCAGCACTGCTCGACTGGTACCACCTTCTCTCAGAATGAGAGGTAAATATACTTCAAGGCTCTTCTCTGTTCTGGCACCGAGGTGGTGGAATGAACTTCCCCTAGATGTCTGTACAGCGGAGTCCCTGACTATCTTCAAGCGATGATTGAAGACCTACCTCTTCCTGAAACACTTAAATTAACACTTTCCAAGTTTGCTTTGTAGAATTCAAGAGTTATATTTATATTAAGTTTATAATCTTGCGTACCAGTGTAGATTTATTTATTGCTAGAGACTCAAAGCACTTTTGTACGTGGCTCTGGATAAGGGCCTCTGCTAAATGCCACAAATGTAAATGTAAATGTAGAGGACAGGGGGGGTATGGAGACAGATGATCCGCTGACCCTTAATGGGAGAAGCTGAAAGAATAATAACGTTAAACTTGAATACATATACAACAATGCCAGGGGTATAAAAAAGAAACGAGAGTTTGCGCAGTGTCACTGTGGTTACCCACTCCATACCAGAAATACGATTTGTAGTGTATTGTTTTGCACATGCATGAAATCGTGCCACTTCCAGTTTTACAACAGTCTAGAGATATTAATTATTTTGTGTTTTATGTACAACTTCAAGAACTTCTCATCAGGAGAAAATCCTGACAATTCTGCATATCGAGGGAGTGAATGAATGAAGGATGGAAGGAATGAAGACATTTGTTAATTTATGCTGAAATAAGTAGAACATATCTTCAGAAAATTAAATATTAAATGTAAAACACACAATAAACAAATTGGGTCTAACAAATGTTAAATATTTAATACAATTTTTCCATTTAAATAATTTACTTTAATCAACTTATTTGTGACAATTTAATTGATTGCTCATTTAAATCAATATAATAAAACGTGTATTGCAATAGTTTATAATATATATATATATATATATATATATATATATATATATATATATACTTTGTATATTGCACAAAGTTTTTGTAGTATCTGATTCAGCTATATAATTAGCTAATTATACCATGGATGTGTTAATGCTTATAAATTTCATATGTAGGTTGAAACACAGTCATTAACTTGAACAGAAACAGCTGTGTAGGAGAACTGATTTTGAGTGAGGAACAGCCTCAGAAACTGCTCATAGCGCCCTATAGTAGCTCCACAAAACTTTAGGGTGCAACAGCAAGGATCCCTGGATGTCAAAGTCTATTTATCTAAAATACCTTGTTTTCTTATAAGTAGGCTATTGTTTGGTTAAACACATTCTTCAGTTTTTCTCTCTCTTTCTCTCTCTCTCTCTCTCTCTCTGCCTCACACACACACACACACACACACACACATTTTGTGTCGTTTTCACCCGAGTTAGTAGTATAGGGCAGTATAGGGCACCATATGGCAGCTTCTTACAGTAAAGATAGACATTCAAAACAACATTTTTAATTTCACATTATGCACCTCTTTAAAATAAGGTTTTCAGAAATCCTTGAACATTGTTTTATGAAAAATTTAAAAAGCTTACCTTGTAGGCTGAAAAATGAAGTGTGTCCAACAGAACATGTCTTCTGCCTTTTAATTGGCCAAAAAGAATAACATCATTGTCATGCGACTCCCCTGGATCACAGCCTCCTGCACCTTCAGATATGTTCACATACATATAGGTATTCCATGTAAAACTACATTTTAATCTGCAAATTGTTATACTTTATACAAATATATCATAGAAATTCATACCCATAGTAAAACGGAAGCGTAAGTTGCCATACATTGTTGTATCCAGGTAGGGGGTGCACACTTTTCTGTTTCCATACCCAAGGAACACTAGTGCATAACCTGACTTAATTTCTCCACACTGAGTACCATGCACTGCTCCTTCAATGTTCCAGCTAAAGTGGAAAATGGAGTTTAGTTAGAATATAACTTGAAAAAACAGTATGTGTGTGTGTGTGTGTGTGTGTGTGTGTGTGTGTGTGTGTGTGTGTGAAAAAATGCTGTAAATTGAGAAGTTTTTAAAAATGTGTTATCTGTGGTTTGTGCTCTAAGATGTTTGGAGCAACCTACCAGCGAGTTCCATCAAAACCTGTGTGCAGTTGTACCAAGAAGAATTTATGCTGTTTTACATGCAAAAGGTGGTCACACCAGATACTGATTTAATTTGTATTTCTGTTCATTTACTTTCCATTTCTAAATTGATAAAAAATAAATATAAAAACATAACAAAAACACACAAAATATTTTTTAGATAAAGTATATGCTTTGTAAGCTTTGCTAAGACATACACATTGTGAGTTTAAATGTGTGTATATCATTCAAAGCAAAGTTGATAAAAAATAAATAAATGCAAACAAAGCAAAACACAGAACCTGCAATACATTTGAACACAATAGAATTAACAATACAACATACAAAGCAGGCATCATCATAACTCATTGTTTTTTGGAAATTTCTGATTAGAGCAAGACCATTATCTTTTTTTTATTATTATTACACAGCCACAGATTTATGTAACCACCTTCCATAGTCCAGGACTCATGTCAGTTGAATATTGTCTTCACTCCAGTATTCTTACAGAAATAAATCAATTACTAGAGTTCACATATAGTGTTTTGATAAACTTGGGCCATTAAAACTCCCCAAAAATGTTCCTTTCTATCCTCACTGCTGGCTTCCTTAATGGGATCAAAATGTGATAATTTGTGATAATTTGCCAAGCCTATAAGTGCAGATGGCTTATAGAGGAGATAAAATAGCCAATACACACAGTATTATAGTTTGTAATACAGTATTCACCCTGCTTTTTTTTTTTTATTTATTATTTTTTTTTTTTTTACCTTTTGTCAGCATTAAAATCATCAGAAAATACACAGGAACCAAATATGCCAGCAACCAAATATTCCCAAAACATAAGATGACAGTCTCCTGTTTTAGATTTATTTGCTGGGAGTTTTTTCATTTCAACATTTAATCTCTACCGCTTTTTATATCTCTTGTCTAAATAATCATTTATTAATGTGTTTTTAATTATTGTATCCTTCACATCCTGTCAGCTGCATTCCCCTTTAATTTTTGGAAGAGCACTTTTTTCTTGCCCACAGAACTATGTACAATTGGATGTTTCATCTTCAAAATGTCATGTGTGTAATATATCTAATATGGCAGACATCAAGCATCTTCTGCTTACAGCCCACTTTCACTCTTAACAACGGATGTCTATTCAGCGTTTAGCAGAGTGGATGCACGCAAGGCAGCTGGCCCGGACGGTATACCGGGACGTGTTCTCAGAGCATGCGCTGGACAACTGGCCAAGGTTTTCACTGACATTTTCAACCTGTCACTGGCTCAAGTCACGGTTCCTACATGCCTGAAGACAACAACCATCATACCAGTGCCTAAGCACTCAGCTGCTGAATGCCTGAATGACTTTCACCCAGTTGCACTCACCCCTATCGCTATTAAGTGTTTTGAGAAACTGGTCCTGAATCACCTCACTGCGGGCCTACCACCTACACTGGACCCACACCAGTTTGCCTATCGCCCAAACAGGTCAACAGAGGATGCAGTTTCCACGGCTGTTTATTCCGCCCTCACCCACCTGGATAAAAGCCACACCTACATCAGAATGCTGTTCATTGACTTTAGCTCTGCATTCAATACAGTCCTCCCCACTGTACTGATCACTAAGCTCAGTGACCTTCACTTGCAGATTGATTCTGGACTTTCTCACCAACAGACCTCAATCTGTTAGGTTGGGCAACCAGGTATCCTCAACCCTCATTCTGAACACTGGCATCCCACAGGGCTGTGTTCTGAGCCCACTATTTTTAAGTGCTTCCCACTACTACTAAGAGCTTATCGTGGACTTTCGGAAATCCAACAGCAGGAGATATTTCCCAGTCAACATCAGTGGAACTGAGGTAGAGCGAGTCTCCAGCTTTAAGTTCCTGGGAGTTCACATCTCTGAGGATCTGTCCTGGCACCAGAATGCTTTAGCTCTGGTTAAGAAATTACAACCCCTGTACTTCTAGAGAAATCTCAAGAAAGTTCATCTGTCTCCAGGGATTTTAATGAGTTTATACCGTTGCATCATCGAGAGCATCCTGACCAACCCCATTTCTGTATGGTACAGAGGCTCCGCTGTGAACGCAAAGCCCTGCAAAGGGTGGTCAAAACCGCCCGACGCATCACTGGCACCCAACTACCTGCCATTAAACACCTTCACCACAGCAGATGTTTGTGCAGTTTACATCCCAGTCACAAAATATTTAACCTCCTTCCATCAAGAAGAAGATACAGCAGGTTCAGGGACAGCTTTTTTCCATCTACCACCACACTACTGAACTCTACACTACGCCATTCCATTCCAGACCACATACCAGAAGAATTGACCGGCTGTGCCAGGACAAGTCCTTGGAGGAAGTCGGAACAACTGTTCATCTTGAACAATACAGACCCTCAGCAGATGAATTATCAATGCTATTACATCCTCCTATGAGTCCTCTGGTCTCCCCGCACCATTCGGGGGAGTGCACTCGACCCGGAGGGTGGCAGCCTCTAAGACTTGGTCCTATGGAGTGTCCCTCCAAGACCTCTGTGAAGCTGCGGGCTGGTCCACCCCGCTGACCTTTGGCAGGTTTTACAACCTTGACCTCTGCGCCACTCCTGGCACCCCTCTCCTTCGACCTAGCTGTGCTCATTCACACTAGTCAGGGACTGGTCAATGTGGCGGTATTGGACTCTCATTCCCAAAGCGTTCCGATGTAGCTCGAGCTCCTGTAAGGGAACATCACCAGGTTTATATATGTAACCCTAATTTCCTGAGGGAACGAGATGCTGCGTCTCCATGCCACACTGCCAGCATCCCTGCAGCGCTTCCTTCTCTCTTACAGAAGCTAGCACCAGCTTCACTTCATGCGCTTTTTATAGCTTCCTGGACGCGCTTTCCATTAGACGGATTACACATGTGATTCAGAGTGTGAACAAAGTGGCAATGTTCCCAAATCGTTGTTGACACAGTGTCTCGTTCCCTTAAGTAACCAGGGTTACATACGTTATATGTTCTTGGGGAGTGGGCACCATCCTCTGTAGTTTTCTGATGCTTGACTTTGTAGCTGAGCCTAGACTAGAAAGTTATGCACAGGCCAGACTTGATGATGGCTGAGTAGAACAGTGTGAACAGCTCCTGTGGCAGGTTTAACTTATTTAGCTGGCAAAGGAATTACATTCTCTGTTGGGCCTATTTAACAAGGGAGTCAATGTGATTGTCCCACATTAGGCCCTGAACGATGGTTGTGCCAGGAAACTGAATGACTCCACTGCTGCCACAGTGCTGTTCATGATTGTGACTGGGGGAGTGTGGGGGTTTCTCCAGAAATCCACAATCATTTCCACTGTTTTGTTAAGTATTGTAAGCATTGTTAAGTCATAACAACTCATAACAAGAAGTCATAACTACATAAAGAACACATCCCTGGGCGGCACCACTGCTGATGCGGCTGTTTGACATTAATTTTCTCAGTCTCTCTAGCCGATGCTACTTAGAATCTGTCAGAAAGCTGCCTATCTACCAACAAATAGAGCTATGAACAGAGAGCTGGGTTAGTTTTGTCTGCAAGAGAGTAGGGTTAATGGTATTAAAGGCTGAACAAAAGCATGATCATTGTAGTATCTTAAATATGTCGGATCTGAAATATGTAGTATCTGAAATATGTAGTATCTGAATATCTAAATTCAGTTTATTTCTGCACTGATGAAATTCATGTAGGAGCTGAAGTTAAATCTCTGTTTCTATAAGGTAGAACGTTTGGCCAGATGTTTCCCTTTAAGGCAAATGTATGAAAGACCTTTAGTGTTTATCTTAGAGGCTATGGGGGATACGCGCTGTGTTTTTAAATCAGTATGAGCCGAAGTATGGAATATGATCCAGGATGCATGCCCTCTTGGGAGAGGACCTCTGACCCGTTCACCATATATTAAGATGTAGAGAAACAGGGTTCTCTTTGTGCTTAATGATCTGGGAAAATGAGCTCTGGTACATCTGAAATACATTTCGTCTGGACAAAGACAGGCTTCTCTTTATGTTAAACATTATTGCGAAATGAGCTCATATACATCTGTTATACGTTAAGAGGCGGACCCAGAGAACGAGCCAACTATTTAATGAGTGTGTCGCCACAGATCAGGAGTCGTCGTCGATTCAAATTTGCGTACGACGGCTCCGAGCTCATCCCGGGTGCTCGTTCAGATGCTGAATTTCTGTGTTAAATAAATCTTTATTCACAAGAAATCACGGCGTCTACGGAGATTCCTTCCAAGCAACATCTACACTCCATCACGACCAGAAATATACCACATCATCAAAAACAGGATCATCACATAAGTCCCCAATTTGTCCAGATGTTGCAGGATAAAGTGCAGCCCCATGTCCACCACATTATCCACAGACCTGTTTGCTTGGTAAGCAAACTGCAGAGGGTTTAGCAAGGGTCCAGTGATGTCCTTTATATAGGCCAACACCAGTCTCTCAAATGACTTCATGACCACAGATGTTAGGGCAACAGGTATGTAGTCATCAAGTTATAATGGGTGAAATATGTTGTAGCTCCTTTAAAAGCAGAGCAGCAATTTGGGAACAGTCTGCCGCCACAGACCGATGATTATTTCTTTATTTTTTCTGTTGCTCATTTTTAAGTTAAGTTATCTTCTGATTACCTGAGTCACGCTGTTGTGTAATGTGAACTGTCTTTGTTTTGGCTGATTTCTGCTGCAACTGGAGTTAGGCAAGCTACCCTTTGACCCTGACTCAATGCGTTACAAGTGGCACCCAAACATTTTGTCTCTGGCCTCGAATTTTTCACGTCATCTACACAGATGCAGAGTGATTGATGTCGCCGAGAATGCTGTGAATCTCATGACTACGTGGGTGAGTGGTACTGGGTCGATTCCAACGCGTGTGAGCATGAGCGTGAGCAGCCCGAAAGACGTGGTGGACATTTTGTGTTGCAGATAAGAGGTATTTGGATTTATCCAGGAATTGAACTGTTGTTGAGTCATTATTTTGTAATTTGAACTTTTCAACGCTCATAGCTGTTGTGGACTGAGATTGATTAACAAAGGAACCACTATAATAAGGTTAAAAAAAAAAATTTTTATTTCATTTTGGTTTTGAACTGTTCTCATCTCTTAAGGGCATTTCTGAACTATTTAATATTTCTTATGCATTGCCAACTTCTCCAAAGTTTATCCAAGTGTTTAGGTTTCATTTGCTACCCCTAAATTCCAGTGCAGGAGATTAATTCAAGTGAAATTGGGGGTGCGGGGGTGCGGCAATGACATTGCTCTAATTCATTGCTTTGAATTTCATATTGTTTTGATTTAAACTTGATTTCATTTCAATGAGGTGACGTGTTGATGATTTAACTGACCATTACACAGACCTTGAGTATCCACCCAGACAGAGAGTGCCGGTATCAGCTGATTGTCTGGAGTCACAGGTCAACTCATTAAAAGATGAGGTGGCAACACTGAGAAGATGCCTGAATGACTTACAGAAAAGTATTTTTGACCGCTGCACACAAAACTTGCACATTCCTATTTCATATCAGTTACCTCCACAGGTTAGGCCTGTGGCTTCTTCTGCCCCACATGTCCAGATGCCAGCTGTACAAATACAGGATCCTCAATCCTTACAATCTGAGGCACACACCAGGCTGGAGAATGTAGGCCTGGCTCAAAGCTCTCTGGAGTTGACCAATGCAACCAGAACCCTAGCTTCTTTCCTGTATCAATCAAGGCTGGAGCCTCCAGTGTTCCTGAATGATAGAAAAGTTCAGTCTGGTGACTGGCTTCAGCTTGTGGATGCCTATAGGGCCACTTTGGGCCTAAGGGACGCTCAGATTTTGCTTGAACTACCACGCTTCTTAGCTAAAGAACCCAGGAAGTGGTTTACAGTACTGAGTTCACATGTCACATCTTGGACACAATTCTGCATACTGTTCAGGACTGTGTTTCTTCCGTCTGATAACCAAGAACGTGTCTGGAGAGGTATTCTTGACCATGTACAAGCCACTGGAGAACCATTTCCAACGTTTGTCGCACACCTGTTGTCTGAATTTAAGAAACTCAAGTCTCCACCTCCAGAACAGGAACAGATTGATCTTATTTGCAAGCATGCACTTAAACGCTACAGAGTTGCACTATACGGCATGCGTATTACTTCAGTCATTGACCTCTTGATGTGTGCCCACTAGCTCCCCATGTCCCAATGGTCGGAAATCTCATTTAAGCTGAAGGGGGTGGTATGGACGAGGAGCATGTTGTTCAAGATGGTCTGCTGTATTATAAGAACCCTAAAATAGCAGCATCCAATGAAGCAGCTTAAGCTATTTGTTCCGGCAGTTGTTCGACCCACTGTGCTCAAATACTAGAGATGTTAGATTCTAGAGAGGGAGAGTGAGAGGGGATCAACTTGGAGGTGTACACATCATCGACAAATGCGTTGATGACCTGATGTGATCTCCAAGACATGCTCCATGCTCCAAGGTGCAGGGGACAAGACGGTCTAAAGAACAGCAATGGCCAAACTGTCCCGAGCCATCAGAGAGGCGAAGCGCGCACATGCCAAGAAAATCCACAGCCACTTCCAAGACAGCTGAGACACCCAGAACATGTGGCAGGGCATCCAGGAGATCACGAACTACAAGACAACTTCACCTGCTTATGACTGTGACGCCTCCCTCCCAGATTCTCTGAACAACCAGTCTAAGGTCCAGAACAACATGGCGGCAAGGAAAACCACCCCTCCTCGCAACAACTAGGTGCTTTGTCTATCCATGGCTGAAGTGAAGAAAACTCTATGCAGAGTTAACCCACGGAACTGCAGGACCAGACAACATTTCTGGCAGAATGCTCAGAACATGTGCAAAAAAGCTAGCAGATGTCTTCACTGACATCTTCAACTGCTCCCTGAGCAACGCCATTGTTCCTACATGCCTCAAGGCAACGACCATCATCCCAGTGTCAAAGAAGTCTACAGTTTCCTGCCTCAATGACTATCGCCCCATCGCACTTACACCCATCGTAGTGAAGTGCTTCGAGAGGCCAGTCATGAGGCAAATCAAGACCCAGCTACCACCCTCACTGGACCCGTGCAGTTTGCATATCATCCAAACTGTTCCATGGGCCGGGGGCCCTTATGGCTGTGTGCTCAGCCCACTGCTGTTCACTCTGCTGACTCACGACTGTGCAGAAATGCACAACTCGAATCACATCACAAAGTTTGCCAATGACACGACCATTGTGGGTCTCATCAGCAGGAACTACGAGTCAGCATACAGAAAGGAGGCTAAACAGTTAACAGTCTAGTGTAGACCCAACAACCTGTTTCTGAACATTGACAAAACCGAAGAGATGGTTGTTGACTTTAGGAGAGCACACACCATTCTCCACTGATCACTGAAAGATCCTCTGTGGAGATCATCAAGCACACCAAATTCCTCTACTTCCTGAGAAGGCTGAGGAAAGCCCTTCTCCTTCCCCCCACCATAACCATGTGCCACAATTGAGATCATCATTAGCAGCAGCATTACTGCCTGGTTTGGGAACTGTGCCGTATCGGATCACAAGACCCTACAGAGGATAGTGAGGACAGCTGAAAAGATCATTGGAGTCTCTCTCCCCTCTATCACAGACATTTACACCACAAGCTGCATGCGCAAAGCCAACAGCATTGTAGACGACCCCACACACCCCTTACACACACTATTCACTCTCCTGCCATCAGGTAATTGGTAATAGGAAATAGGAATTGATAATAGGAAAGAATTCAGGCCCTCACATCCAGATTGTGCAACCATCAAGCCATTAGGCTCCTCACCACACAGAACTGACTGTACAAAACTCACACACACTCACTTGACTGCGTGTTACTGAATTGTTACAACCTGAACTTAGCACACACTCAATACTCATTTCACATCCATGTCTTCAGGACCACCCATATTATATTAATCATATTATACTGTTTACATGCTGTTTTGCACCTATTGATTGCTGCTATTGCTGTTTTTGCAAAACATTGTGTTCATGTTTACAAGTACACTCTTATTTACAGTTCTTTTTTTTTGCACATTGTACTGTATAACATCATACAGTAGGTGTACTGGTCAGTGCTATTTTGTTGTTTTGTGTATCTGTCCCACACTATCTTGTATTGTCCGTTGACCAGGTTGCACCCAATGCACTTTATGTGGCTATGGCAACTTATTTTAGTCTTTAGCTCTGTGTTCTGTTATGTATCTCTGTGTTGTGTGATGTCACTCTATGTTGTTTTATGTATCACCAGGGTTCTGGAGGAGTGTTATTTTATTTCACAGTGTATTCACTATATATTTTTGAAATGAAAGCTTCTTGACTTGAGTCTCTTGTATCAGATAGCCTGCCCTTCACAATCCAATTAAGGTGGTTTGGGATGAGTTGAAATGAGTGAAAAGCAGCTAAAAATTACTCAACCATTCTGAGAACACCTTTAAGATTTTTGAAAAAACATTTCAAGTGACTAGCTCAAAAAGGCTGACTGAGATTTTGCCAAGTTGCCAAGTTTGTGCAAAAGTTAACATCAAAGCAAAAAGTTAATACTTAAAATATAAAATGTCAATGAAATATATTCTGAATTTACACATTTCTGCGGAATACATAATTCCATATTTGTTCTGTTATAATTTCTATTTCTTCTATTTCCTTTAAACCAATAGAAATAAATAAATATGACTAAGAAGGTGTCAGGGATCCACCTGTCATGCCCCCTTTCGTGGCTCTCATGCCTCCGCGCTCCCTGGAGCTCCAGGCTTAACCACGTACACCTGGGGCTCGTTGTCACTCCGCCCCCGCTCCTACATAAGCTCCTCACTCTCAATCACTCCCTTGTTTGTTATTGAATGTGTTGGACGTTACGTACTGCTGTATGTTTGTGTTCAGTGTTTCATACAGGACTCTATGCGATCCGTTCCATTCGGGCTCTCCTGTACCGGCTGCGCTTCTCCTCCCCGCCCTGTTTCACTCGTACCCTGACAGAAGGTGTATCCAAACTTTTGACCGGTAGTCTAACAAATACATGGATGTCCACTCATAGAAATTGGCAACAGATTTGATTTTACACTTGTAAATAATTGTACTCATGGCCTTTAGGTTGTTTGGAAATGGCCTTATAATACTTTCCAGATTGATGGGCAGCAACAATTGCTCCTGTGAGGTCATTGCTGATGGTTTTTTTTTTTGGCCCTGGTGTTAACACAAAAATGAATGCTCCAGACAAGCAAACTGCTAAAACTTTGGCTTTAATAGTGGTGACCACACTTGCTGATGATCAATTTAAGAACATATAACCTCTTAGCCTTCAGCGCTGCGCCCGAATGACTGATATTCTATTGCTCTCAGGTGTTAATGTTTAACAATAGATTAAATGAAAATGAAAAGTGTAAAAATGGCAAACTAAAAATCATTCTAAAAGTCTAAGCCTCAAGCATTGATTTTAGATCACTGTTCAATGGAAAAGTTTATTACGAATGTACTTGCTAAATTTGTATTCTGGGATCTTACTTTTTAAATGTGGTGGAATTGCATTTTGGACTTTTTATGCTGTATAGAAAACAAATGTTCCACCATATGGTACAAGCCAAGACATACAATACTTCAAAATAACAATAGCATTAGTCCGATTAAGCTTAACATACTTCTCTGTGTTGCTGGACAGACTAATACATACTAACGAAGTTTCATGTGCTTACCACTTTTGGTGATTTCTGCACCAGTTTTGAATAATAATAATAATAATAATAATAATAATAATATACCTGCAGGAGGGACCGTAAGGGACCGGTGCTGAGAGGATCGGGCAGCAGTCGAAGGCGGGGGCCTTGACAGCCCGATCCCTGGACACGGAGAAGTGTCTAGGGAATCTGCTTAGACTGCTGCCCCCGCGACCCGAATTACGGATAAGCGGGAGAAGATGAATGAATGAATGAATAATACCAATAACCAAAATATATTTAATGGTGTGTGGCCAAGTGTCAGTTTGTGAATGAAAGCATTTTGAGGGGCAAGGCTGGCCTGTTACAAAGGGGCTGTTTTTATCTCACTTAGAAGGGCCTTGTTCTCATTTCTTGCAGTATAGTTCATAATCTCAAAAAAAGACTAGTTAACTGACGACAGTCAGTAACAACAGGGAGCAGACTAGCAGGCTAATCAGACTGTCTACTAGAGTCATCACTCAGAGTCCACCATATTGAGACTCTATGTTCCAGAAGCAAAAAAAGAAATGTAGAAAGTCACAAAGTTTGTTTTAGTAATATAATTAACATTATATTAGATATGACTAAATGCACATCCAGTACATTTGATCAGAAGAAAAGTTAGTGTTTAGAGAACCATTGTGAGGCCTATCTTATCACATTCCTATGTTGTCTGTTCAGTGTCTATAGGATCTTTACGATGTTAGTATGTAAGGTACACGGAATGTCTTTGTCTGGGCTCACACATCTCTGGTTACTATGTCTTCTTACCCAATCAGGAACAGTTTTAGGTTGGGTTTTTATTCCAGTGTTTATATATACTTGTCTGTTATCTGCAATAAACTGAAGAAGAACATATGCGCCATTCTGTGTGCTGTGTGATTCTTCCCTTATCAGAAAAGGCACCACGTGCATCGCATGGAAAACTTCTCCAAGAATAAGTTTTGTTTGGGCATGATAAAAATCTAACAATAGGACTAAGTTAAAAACTTTGATCTCTTATCTCACAAGCATGGATCCGGAGTTTAATTGTACTGTGTTTAGCTGAAACATGGAATAAAATTGACAAATATTTATCATTAAAATAAGCTAGTCTTTCTAGTTTAGACATATACACCAGTCCCATCTGACTGGCAGAATAGGCAGTTTCGCAGTTATCTGTAATATCTGAGCATCACACAAAAACATAAATGTAACACGAACTAAGTTCTTCACACCCATTATTATTTAATAACACCTATAGCCCTATTCTGAGTTTTTTGTAGAATTTGTGGATCAAATGTAAAACCTACTGCAGCTTTTGTCACGTTTTTTTCCCCTCTTTTACCGCTAGTAGCAGCTATTGCCCCACTTCCTCTGTTTTCCCACCTCTTGTTCTTTTTAGGCCAGCCCATTTCCTTTTTTCTTTGGTTTTGCCTAGCTTATTGTATTGCTTGTTTCTGCCAAGTTCCTGCTTCTTTTCCCTGTTTTGCCTATGTCATTGATTATATTCCTGTTGACATTTTGTTTGGGTCTGTTTGATATTTCATTTGTTACATAGCCTAGCCTTTGCCTAGTTATTGTTTATCCCTTTCTTTGGAGTCATTGATTTTTTTTTTTTACCCTTTTTGCTTCAATAAACTGCCACATTACTATCACCACACCCCAGTTTGAGCCCCAGCCTGACAGCTATTTCTTTAGACAATGCATTAATTGTCGGTAATATTAATTTTGATTATTGGGAAGAATAGCAGTTGTTTCCACTCTAATTTCAGAAGAAATAAATCAGAATGTTATATGGCCCACTCATCTCCCAGAGTTATCTCATCTCCCTGATTTATTTAAAGAAAAGTAATCAGAGAATAAAGATAGCACCATGGTTTATCAATCACATTTGCACCATAAAACAGGCTTCTTAGTAGATGAAATGTAAATAGTGCTAAATCAAATTGATATTTCAAACAGCATGGAAGGAGAGACTCCTGATTTTTTAGAAATGCTCTTAGTGTTGCTAGTTTAACATATGTTTATACTGTCATAGATAACAGAAATAATACTAGATTTTAATACTAGATTGTTTTCAATATTGTAGCAATATTAACTAGGAATAGAAGTATCACTCTAACATGCACACCATCAAAAAGTATGTTTGATCCTTTTCTCTCGCCCCCTGTTTGAGAGCCACCTGCTAGTCTCAGGTGTCCATTCATACTCTATTCATACTCAGTCTCTATTGAAAATAATGGCTGACCACTAACGCCATTGTTATAAATGTTTGGCATTTGATATTGATTTGGCATTCATATTGATGGCCAGGTAGCCAGACATTTTTTACAGTCATGGCCATTCATATTGATGTCTAGCCATTCGAATCCTAACAATACACACAAACACACACTTTTCAAGCAATTCTCTTATAAAAACACACAGACAATAAACCATATAACACCATATAAAACTGTAAAGGGAGATATATTGTAACTTACAGATGTAAAAATAGGCTCAGATTTTACATCTCCATGCAGATCACCAAGTCGCTGTTGTTACTCCGCCCACAAAAATATTTTCCTCATCGCTTCTTAGGTTTTATCAGAGATTTGCACTTTCTTTTTTTTATAAACAAAGGCCAGTTAGCAAAAGCTGGAAACAGCTGTTTGTGCAAAACCGAGAGCTGCATCCACTTCCTGCCAGGTACGTCACAGTGCACATGCTCCTCTCTTTGACCACTAAGAGTTTCAAAGGAGTAATAAAACTAAGAACTCGTGCATGTGGGGAATAAAATCCTCCCATATATCATTAGAATCTTGCACTCATTGGCTACATTTTCCATTAATCATTTTGTTACCATAATGCTGGTGGCTGGAAATAAAAGGTTTGAAACGATTAAATGAAGTGCTGCAAACAAAATGGAATCCACCTGCCATGCCCCCTTCGGCGGCTGTCATTGCCTCCGCGTGCTTCTGAGCTCTCGGCTTCAATCATGCAAGCCTGGAGCTCGTTACTCACTCATCCCCAGCTCCAATATAAACCCCTCATTCACCCACACTCCCCGTTATTGTAGGTTCATGGTGGTATGTGTTGTCGCGTATGCGTCTCCCACTACTTACATTTTCCTTCCGGACTCTTCACTCTCTCCACAGCTGCGCTTTCCTCCCAAGCGCACCCCGGATTACCCCGATCCTCCCGTTGCTGTTTTCCCATGCACGCGCTTCCCAAGCTACGATTCTCCGTTGCTGCTTCAGCGCCGCGCTTCCTCCAAAGCGCACCGTGGATTATATACACGGACTGCCTTTCGACAGTTCAGGACTTTGTGGACCGCGCTCCCGGAGCGCACCACCAGATTATTCTCGGACACGGCGAGTATTTATGTTGGCTCTGCCTTTTGTTTTCAATAAAAACCTTGCATGACACCTGCAGAATGAGTGGTTGCTCAGGCCCGAGATTCTGCCTTTCTTTTTTTTTTTTTTTTTTTTTTTTAGATTTTACATTTACATTTGCGGCATTTAGCAGACGCCCTTATCCAGAGCGATGTACAAAAGTGCTTTGAGTCTCTAGCAATGAATTTAGATGGTTATTCTTTTGCTTACACCGAACGTCGGATGATGTATTGTCTGTATATATTTCCGAATAACTTTCGCTTAAAAAACAAATCTTGCTGGTAAAAAAAAAAAAAAAAAAAAACTCTGGCTGGTAGAATATAGTGTTACAAAACAAATGAGACCACAGACAAAAAAAAGAAAAAACAGTAAAAGAGGCGGAATCTCGGGCTTGAGTCTCCTCTATATAGCGTCTTTTCTGCACCACCTATCATTTCGAACCTTTTTATTTCCAGCCAGTAGCATTATGGAAACAAAATGATTGATGGAAATGTAGCCAATAAGTGCAGGATCCTAACGATATATGGGATGATTTTATTCTTAGTCTTGAGTTTACAAATAAAAAAAGAAAACAAAGAAAAAAATAGACAGTAAAAAAAAAGTTGTTTTATTGGATATTTGCACAAAGCAGCGATGTGGGAAATATTCTTCGGGGTGGAGTAAAAACAGAGACTTGGAGATCTGCATGGAGATGCTATTTTACATCTGTAAGTTACAATATATCTCCCCCTTACAGTTTTATACGATTTTATAGGTTTATAGGTTATTGCCCATTGTTTTTATAAGAGAAATGCTAAAAATGTGTGTGTCTGTGTGTGTGTGGATTGTTGGGATTGGAATGGCCGGACATCAATATAAATGGCCATTACTGTAAAACAATAGCTGGCTACCTGGCCATCAATATGAATGCCAACTTAAAATCAAGAGCCAAACATGTATAACAATAGCCTTTAATGGTCAGCTATTCATTTCTATGCAGACTGTATGAATAGAGTATGAATGGCCACCTGAGTTTAGAAGGTGGCTCTCAAACAGGAGGAGGGAGAATAGGATCAGACATAGTCTCAGATAAATGTTTGTAGGAATCTCATTTGTCATGAAAATCTTCATAAAATTTGAAATATAAACTCATGAGACATGTGGCTTTCAACCCAGTACTTTTCTGGTTTGCTCCAGGACTGATTTCATGTATTTATATATGAAATAAAAATAATGTTCAATGCAGGAAATGTATATACATGGCACGACATCATCTATAACTTATCTTTTTGAGCAATATCAACTTTGATGACCGTAAAGCTCAGTGTCTTCTTACAAAAGATATCTAAATTGTGTATGTAGCCCACTTTTATCAAGAACTGTTAACATATAAATTTAGGGAGGGCACTTTTGCTGTGAGTCCAAAATTTGGGCTGGGTGGGGCGGGGTACAGACATAGTCAGATAAATGTTTGTAGGAATCTCATTTTTCATGATATCTTAATTCAATTTATAAAAAACTCATGAGACATGTGGCTTTTACTTTTCTGGATTGCTACATTACTGATTTCATGTATTTATATATGAAAAAAAAAACATTTTAATTCAGGAAAAAATGTTCACGGAACTTCATCATCCATAACTTATTATCTTTTTGAGCAATATCAACTTTGAACAATGGACAGTAATGCTCAAAGTGTCTTCTTTTTAAATATATTTAAATTGTGTATGTAGCCCACTTTTATCAGGAACTGTTAATATTTCAAATTAGGTAGGGCATTTTCAGCTGTGAGTCCCAAAATCCCAAAAACAGGTTAAAGCACGTCAAGCACCTTCTGTGATTTGTGCTGGTGAATGGTGTCAAAACTGCTACATTTATCAGAAATTAGGGCGGGCGCTAAAGAGAGAAAGCATGCCGATCCACAAGGGAGACAGGCAGATGCCAAAGAAATGCGTGCCAATCCACCAGTGGGCGCCGGCAGACGTCAAAGAGGAAAGGCGTCCTGAACCGCGAAACTGTGGGTCTCTCCTGGCTTTAGGTCTTATTTGTCTGATTGCTATCAGTTTGTTGATGTAAATGGTGAGTTCTCCACACTTAATGGTCTTCTGCAAGGCCCACTGCTTTTTTCTTTATATATGCTGCCTCTGGATGAAATCATACATAAACATGGTATTTGCTTCCATTGCTATGCTGAATGATACAAAGTTGTATATTTCAGCAAAGCCACATGAGAGAGATCAGCTTAAAAATGTTTGAGTGTGTAAAGAACATTAGGCAGTGGATGCTTGATAACTTCCTTCTGCTTAACTCAGATAAGACAGAAGTACTTGGACTACATGCCACTAGAAGTAACCTTTCTGATTATGTAGCATCTCTGAATAGTCTTTCTGTCTCAGTGTGTACAGCAGTCAAAGACCTTGTTGTGAGTATTGAACCCAGTCTGTGTTTTGAGGCTAATGTGAATAACATTACCTTCTTTCAACTAAGAAATATTGCTAAAATCAGAATTATGATGTCGTTACAGGATGCAGAAAAACTAGTTCATGCTTTTTACATCTAGATTAGACTACTGTAATGCAGACTTTAATGGACATGTAGGTGAAGGGAACAGAGGTGATGAGAAGGTTATGGGTAGGTATGGCCTAAAGGAGAGGAATGTGGAAGGGCAGATGGTGGTAGATTTTGCTAAAAGGATGGAAATGGCAGTGGTGAATACGTATTTTAAGAAGAAGGAGGATCATAGGGTGACCTATAAGAGTGGAGGAAGGTGCACACAGGTGGACTATGTTCTATATAGGAGATGCAACCTGAAGGAGATTGGAGACTGTAAGGTGTTGGCGGGGGACAGTGTAGCTAGACAGCATCGGATGGTGGTCTGTAGGATGGTTTTGGAGGTGAAGAAGAAGAGGAGGAGAGTAAGGACTGAAAGAAGAATAAGATGGTGGAAACTGAAGGAGGAAGACTGTAGTGTGAGGTTCAGGGAAGAGGTCAGACAGAGGCTCGGTGGTGGTGAAGAGGTGCTGAATGATTGGGAAACTACCGCAGGAGTGATGAGGGAGGCAGCTAGAAAGGTACTTGGTGTGACATCTGGAAATAGAAAGGAAGACAAGGAGACGTGGTGGTGGAATGAGGAAGTGCAGGGGAGCATAAGGAGAAAGAGGTTAACAAAACAGAAGTGGGATCGACAGGGTGATGAGAAAAGTAGGCAGGAGTACAAGGAGATGCGGCAGCAGGTAAAGAGGGATGTGGCGAAAGCCAAGGAAAAGGCATATGAGGAGCTGTATGAGAGGTTGAACACTAAGGAAGGAGAAAAGGATTTGTACCGATTGGCCAGGCAGAGAGATCGAGCTGGGAAGGATGTGTTGCAAGTTAGAGCAATAAAGGATGGAGATGGAAATGTGTTGACTAGTGAGGAGAGTGTGTTGAGAAGATGGAGGGAGTATTTTGAGCAGCTGATGAACGAGGAAAATGAGAGAGAGAGAAGGTTGGATGATGTGGAGTTAGTAAAGCAGGAAGTGGATAGGATTAGTAAGGAGGAAGTGAGAGCAGCGATTAAGAGGATGAAGAGTGGAAAGTCGGTTGGACCAGATGAAATACCGGTAGAAGCATGGAGATGTTTAGGAGAGATGGCAGTGGAGTTTTTAACCAGATTGTTTAACAAGATTTTGGAAGGTGAGAGGATGCCTGAGGAATGGAGAAGGAGTGTGCTGGTACCGATCTTTAAGCATAAGGGAGATGTGCAGACCTGCAGTAACTACAGGGGAATTAAGTTGATCAGCCACACCATGAAGTTATGGGAAAGAGTAGTGGAAGCCAGGCTGAGAGAAGAGGTGACCATCTGTGAGCAACAGTATGGTTTCATGCCGAGGAAGAGCACCACAGATGCCTTATTTGCTTTGAGAACGTTGATGGAGAAGTATAGAGAAGGACAGAAGGAGCTGCATTGTGTGTTTGTGGATTTAGAGAAAGCGTACGACAGAGTGCCAAGAGAGGAGTTGTGGTATTGTATGAGGAAGTCAGGTGTGTCAGAGAAGTATGTGAGGGTGGTGCAGGACATGTATGAGGACAGTGTGACAGCAGTGAAGTGTGCAGTAGGAACGACAGACTGGTTCAAGGTGAAGGTGGGACTGCATCACGGATCGGCCCTGAGCCCTTTCCTGTTTGCAGTGGTGATGGACAGGTTGACGGACGAGGTCAGACAGGAGTCTCCCTGGACTATGATGTTTGCGGATGATATTGTGATTTGTGGTGAGAGTAGTGAGCAGGTTGAGAAGAGCCTGGAGAGGTGGAGGTACGCGCTGGAGAGGAGGGGAATGAAAGTCAGTAGGAGTAAGACAGAGTACATGTGTGTGAATGAGAGGGAGGGCAGTGGAGTGGTGTGGTTACAGGGAGAAGAGGTTAAGAAGGTGGAGGAGTTCAGGTACCTGGGGTCAACAGTGCAAAGTAATGGAGAGTGTGTTAGGGAACTGAAGAAAAGAGTGCAGGCAGGGTGGAGTGGGTGGAGAAGAGTGACAGGAGTGATTTGTGATAGTAGAGTATCTGCAAGAATGAAAGGAAAAGTTTATAGGACTGTGGTGAGACCTGCGATGTTGTATGGATTAGAGACAGTGGCATTGAGTAAAAGGCAGGAGGCGGAGCTGGAGGTAGCAGAGCTGAAGATGTTAAGGTTTTCGTTGGGAGTGACGAGGATGGACAAGATTAGAAATGAGTTTATTAGAGGGACAGCGCATGTTGGACGTTTTGGTGACAAGGTGAGGGAGGTGAGATTGAGATGGTTTGGACATGTGCAGAGGAGGGACATGAATTATATTGGTAGGAGAATGCTGAGGATGGAGCCACCAGGAAGGAGGAAAAGAGGAAGACCAAGGAGGAGGTTCATGGATGTGGTGAGGGAAGACATGCAGGTAGTTGGTGTAAAAGAGGCAGATGTAGAGGACAGGGTGGTATGGAGACGGATGATCCGCTGTGGCGACCCCTAATGGGAGCAGCCGAAAGAAAAAGAAGAAGAAGATTAGACTACTGTAATGCTTTACTGTCTCGGTGTTCGAGTAAGTGCATAAATAAGATTCAGTTAGTCCAGAATGCAGCAGCAAGAGTCCTCACTAGATCTAGAAAATGACCATCACCCCAGTTTTATTTATATTTAGCCTTTTATCTTATCATTTTTTACCGTTTTTTGGGGTAAAGGAGCAGATCTGGAGGGATCATGGATATAGTCTTATAGTGGTGGGCTGTCTCTTATTCAAGAGATCCCTTATGTTTGTGTTACCTTCTGGCTCTCCCTTTTAGTTATGCTGCCACAGCTAGTCTTGCCATGGTCCCCAACTGCACAGTGTTCTTAACTCTAATACAACAATAAGCATACTTAATAATACATATCTTTTCTTTCTCATCTCTCCCTCTCTCTCTCTCTCTCTCTCTCTCTCTCACTCTCTCTCTCTTTCTCTCAGTTGAGTTAAATATGCTCCTGTCGTACCAGTGACCAATGTTCCAGCCCTTTTTCTCTTCTCGGATCTGCCCGCATCCTGGCCTGCCTCTGGATGGCATTTTCTTCGATGTGAGGCCACTCTGTGCAGCTGGGCATGGTTTCACATCAATGGCCTAGAAAACCATGAAATTGCGGAGTAACAGGAACTTTGAGAATGGATTTGGACTGTATTTAATGTCAACAGTCTGCTACACTACAGTTTGCATTAGATCACCATCACTGCACACCTCAACATCCTTTAGCTGTAACTAATGGACTTTCTGTGCCATATAGATGAAAATGATGGGTTCCCTTTTGAGTATGGTTCTTCTTAGGGTTTCTTCCTTGTGCCATCACAGTTGACTTGCTCATTAGGGACAAACTTATAACACTCATTCTTTCTTACCACATTATCTGTGTACAGCAGCTTTGAGATAATGGTAATTTGTTAAAATACAAATATAAAATGAATTGAATTAAATGTTACTGTGGCAGCAGGGGTGTGGCCGAGTGGCGGTTTGTAAATGAAGGGCGAGGCCGAGAGAGACAAGTGGTAATAATCACAAACCTGTTGGGAACTAATCTAATCTGTGTTCTCCGTTGCAGTGAGTAGCGGAAAGTATATACCACCCATCACAGCCAAGGAAGTTTCAGCCAGAAGTTCGGGTGCTATTTCTGGTTCCAAATACAACCTGCTAGTTCCTAGCCCACTAGTAAGGCCTATACATGGTCGTTAAGAAAATCTATGCCTGCAGCAGCTGGGTAAGAGAACAAACATTTAAATTTACTACATCAACCTGTTAAAAAATTTATTGAAACAAACCCTGCTGTGTCAGCGTTCTGAACCTTCATCACAAATCCCCTGGGGTTTATCTTGGTACAGAAGGGGTGAAGATCTACCACCCACACAACGGCTGGAAAAAAATTAAGCTGGTGGTTCTCTCAACAGCACTGGGCCGGGCCTACCTAGTGCAACACGAAATAAAGACTCTACTGGGCGTGGTAGTGTGACAATGTCCATACAGGGCTCCAGGAAGCCCGTCGTCACGCTACTGAGAATAAAGTAAAAAAAAAAATGCTACAGGCAGGAATAATCAAGCAGTCTGCCAGCCCCTGGTCCAGCCCCATCATCGACCAGTAGCCTCGAATTGTGTAACAACCGCCGCAACTCAATCAAGTCTATGAGATCTACAGCTACCCACTTCCCAGAGTAGACAGCCTGTTACAGCATCTGGGAAGGGCCAGATTTATCTCTATGTTGGATTTAAATAAAGATACTGGCAGGTAGCCCACTCCATGTAATCAAAGCCTTAAAAGGCATTCAGCATCACCAGTAGTCACTGCCAATATATTTGTGTGAGCATCATTGTTATCTAGCACTGCCATTATATAGCACATCCTCCTGAGCATGGAATTTACCAGAGCTGCACAAGTTGTTGCTGGGATCTTCTTTGAGAGCAAGTCACCTCACTAAGACTAATATTGGTTGCGTGTTTGTTTATATCAACACAGAATGGTGCAATAAATCTGTGGTTGTCTCCAGCTATTGCTTATCGATAGTGGAGTTTGTGACTGTAGGATGCAAGCCATGTTATTTACCACAGGAATTCACCACTGCTTTTATTGTCAGAGTGTACATTTCTCCTCAGCATTAATGCTAGGGAGGCACTCTATGGGGCTATTAGCAACCTGCAGAATGCTCACAATGACTGACTGTTTATTATTGTTGGAGATTTCAACCATGCGAATCTCAGGACTGTGCGCCCTAAATTCCATCAGTATGTGGGCTTTGCAGAAAATGCATGTGGCAAGGCATCCAGGCGATCCCTAACTACAAGACTATTTCACCCGCTTGTGACCATGACGCTTCCCTCCCAAATGTGCTGAACGACTTCTACGCCCGGTTTGAGGTGCAGAAAAACATGGAGGCAAGGAAGACCACCCCTCCTCCCAGTGACCAGGTGCTCTGTCTAATTTCAGCTTAAGTGAGGAAAACTCTATGCAGAATTAACCCACAGATGTCTTCTTTACCAGACAAGGTTCCTGGCAGAGTGCTCAAAGAATGGGCAAAACAGCTAGCAGATGTCTTCACTGACTATCTTGAACATCTCCATGAGTAGCACCGTTCCTACGTGCCTCAAAATAACAACCATCGTCCCCGTTCTGACGAAGTCTACAGTCTCCTGCCTCAGTGACTATTGTCCTGTTGCACTCACACCCATCGTAATGAAGTGCTTTAAAAGGCTGGTCATGAGGCACATCAAGACCCAGCTTCCACCCTGACTGGACCCCATGCTGTTTGCGGCATCGTCTGTGAAATGGTTTGGACAATACATCTCCACAACCCTTCATGTAGCCCTCTTCCACCTGGACAATAAGGACACTTGTGTACAAATGCTGTTCATAGACTTCAGTTCAGCAGTCAACACAACCATCCCTCAGCACCTGATTGAGAAGCTGAGCCTACTGGGTCTGAACACCTCCCTCTCCAAATGGATCCTGGACTTGCTGACTGGGAAACCTCAGTCAGTCTGGATCGGGAACAGCATCTCCAGCACCACCAACACACTAAGCACTGGCTGTGTGCTCAGTTCACTGCTGTTTACTCTGTTACAGCTCGAATCACGTCAAGTTCGCCGATGATACGACCGTGGTGTGTATCATCAGTATGTGTGGCCACTTCCAACTCCACAACCATCATCAAGTTTGCTGACGACACTTTTGTGGTGGGCCTGATCTCCAACAACGACGAGACGGCCTACCTACAGGAGGTTAAAAACCTGGAGGGATGGTGCCAGGAGAACAACCTTCTCCTGAACGTCAGCAAGACTAAGGAGTTGATCGTGGACTTCAGCACGAAGCAGGAGCGGTCATACCAACCGCTAAACATCAACAGGACCCCAGTGGAGAGAGTGGACAGTTTCCGGTACCTAGGTGTTTACATCACACAGGACCTGTCTTAGTCCTGTCACATCAACACCCCGGTGAAGAAGGCCTGGCAGGGTCTGTACCATCTGAGACGCTTAAGGGACTTTAAACTACCCTCTCAGGTGCTAAAGACTTTCTACACCTGCACCATTGAGAGCGTTCTGATGGTAGCATCACTTCCTGGTTCGGGAACAGCACCATGCAGGACAGACGAGCCCTCCAGAGGGTGGTGCATTCAGCTGAATGTACCATCCACAGGCCATTCGGGGCCATTTGGAGTTTAAACCAGGAAACACCCAGGATCTAAAAACTGGCCCACTCTCTCCATCATCACACTTTTTCTCTGCACATATCTCACTTTTTGCGCTACAACACTTTAAACACTGGACTCGCACAGCACAGTGCACTTTATATTTTATACCACACCATACCGCACACGGACACTTTATGGACAATCAAAAAACACCTTAAATTGTTTACTGTTGTTACTGTTTTACTGCTTACTACCATAAGCATATTTTGTATATACATCTTTTTCTCTCATATATATCTTTATATATTCTTATATGCATGTCGTACCCTGTATGTATGTGTATGTGACAAATAAAATTTGATTTGATTTGCGACAGCTTTTCCCCGCAAGCCATCGGGCTCCTCAACACACTGAACTGAACTGTGCACACACACACACACACACACACACACACATACTCACTGAACTGTGTGTTACAGAACTATACAATCTGAACTCAATACACACTCATTACTCATCTCAATCCATTCCAACGCCCCATACATTATTTATACGATATTTTTAATCATATTATACTGTTTACATGCTGTTTGTACACCTCCTGACTGCTGCTACTGCTGTTTATGCACTACATTGTGTTTGTATACAAATACACTCTTGTTTTGTCTTTGCACATTACTGTATAATCCTAGTATACAATAGGTTTACTGGTCTATTTTGTATTTAGTGTTTTGTGTATTTGTCCCACGCTGTCTTGTGATGTCTGTCTGCACTGTTTTTTGTCTGCACAATTTGCACTAAGTTGCACACGATGCACTTTATGTGGCAAAAACACTTACTTTAGTCCTTATCTCTGTGTTCTGTTATGTAACTTTATTTTGTGTGATGTAGCTCTCTGTTGTTTAATGTAGCACCAGGGTTCTGGAGGAACGTTGTGTTATTTCACTGTATACTGCATCAGCTATATATGGTAGAAATGACAATAAAAGCTTTTTGACTTCTTGACTCATGACTGTGTTGCAATCCACAGCTCAAACCACCTCATCAAGTTTGCCGATGACACAACTGTGGTAGGTCTTATCAGCAAGAATGATGAGTCAGCATACAGAGAGGAGGAGCAACAGCTAAAAGCTTGGTGTAGAGCCAACAATATTTCTCTAAATGTTGACAAAACTGAAGAGATGGTTGTTGACTTTAGGAGAGCAAAGAGCGGTCATTCTCAAATGAAAATTTTGGTTCTGTAATTGTTTATATGCTAAGCACACATTTGTTTATGGACAAGAAGCGTAGTTTTAAAACAAACGTTCTAGACAATGACCAATGTATACCAGGGGGCAGAATTAACAAATGAAACAGACCTGCATTTTATAGGGACATGCGTATTGAGTAATAACTGCAGTGCTTCATTGTAGTAAGATACCAGTCCAGGGGTTGTTAAATAAGTCTG
>JAAIIK010020256.1:749265-763649 GCA_014706435.1 Silurus glanis
TGAAAAGTTAATATATTGCTGTATGTCTAAACTATCAAGGCAAGAAAGAAAATCCTTTGTGTATTAGTTTCATTATCGACATGTATGTTAAAATCTCCAACCAAAATCACATTAGGAGCCAGTGAACTGATATAA
The DNA here is from genome assembly GCA_014706435.1 of Silurus glanis. Classification (NCBI taxonomy): domain Eukaryota; kingdom Metazoa; phylum Chordata; class Actinopteri; order Siluriformes; family Siluridae; genus Silurus; species Silurus glanis. The sequence continues at coordinate 749,401 of JAAIIK010020256.1, forward strand.
GTTAAAAAGATTGAAAAGTCATTTAAAAAGTTAGTATTGATGTTAGGAGGACGTTAGGCATTAATAAGAACGGTCAGAACTGGACCATTGATTTGAAGAACAATGGATTCAAATGAAGTAAATTCAGGTGCAGATATGTGCAACACTTTCCAATTCTCTTTATAATATAAATATATTCCTGCCAGACCTCCATCGTGACCAGATGTGCGGGGTTTGCAGGTATAAGTATATCCCGGACGGGTAGACTAATTAAGCGCCACGAAACCGTCTTTATGTTGCCAAGTCTCAGTTAAAAATAGGAAATCAAACTTATGGTCACATAGTAAATTATGGAGCACAGGACCTTTAGTTGAGAGTGATGATCCGAACCAGTCTGGGTTCAAAGTGGCACAATCCAGAGACTGCCCTTTTGGCTGTTTCTGAGAAACTCCATGCTGCTCAGTCAGCCAAGCTGTCATCTGTACTTATCTTCCTGGACCTTTCAGCATCATTTGACAAAATCAACCACAAGACCCTTTTGTCAACCCTCAAGAGCCTCAGTATCCGTGGAACAGCATGGGAATTCATTGCTTTCTACCTGGAAGGTCGCTCATACCAGGTAACATTTAGGGGATCGACATCTGCTCCGTGCAGACTCTGTACTTGGTCCCCTCCTTTTCTCGCTCTATACCCACTCCATTGGCGAAGTCATATCCTCACATGGGTTTTCTTACCACTGCTATGCAGATGACAGTCAACTAATCTTTTCTTTCCCTCCATCAGATACCACAGCTTCCGATCGGATTTTGGCATGCTTGACAGACATATCTTCGTGGATGAGTGCTCACCAACTTAAACTCAACCCTAGCAAAACAGAACTGCTGGTCATCCCAGGTGATTCACTTCCAGGTCAAGATCTCCAAATAACACTTCATGACTCTATGCTCTCCCCTTCAGCCACTGCTCGTAACCTTGGGGTAACTATGGACAATGAACTGTCCTTCTTCCCACATGTCGTTAATGTAGCTCGCTCCTGTCGATTTCTTCTCTACAACATCCGAAGGATTCGACCATGTCTGTCCATACAGGCTGCCCAGGTGCTTGTTCGGTCTCTTGTCATTTCAAGACTCGACTACTGCAACTCTTTGCTGGCAGGTCTTCCCCTGAACGCTATTCTTCCACTGCAAATTATCCAAAATGCAGCTGCATGACTTGTGTTCAATCTGCCCAAGTTCGCTCACACCACCCCACTGCTGCGCTCCCTTTACTGGCTTCCAGTAGCTGCATGTATCAGATTCAAAACACTGATGCTTGCCTACAAGGCCAAAAATGGACCAGCACCATCTTACTTCAGAGACCTCATCACATTTCGCACTGCACCACGCTGTCTGAGATCCTCCAGCACTGCTCGACTGGTACCACCTTCTCTCAGAATGAGAGGTAAGTATACTTCAAGGCTCTTCTCTGTTTTGGCACCGAGGTGGTGTATTGAACTTCCCCTAGATGTCTGTACAGCGGAGTCCCTGACTATCTTCAAGCAACGATTGAAGACTTAACTCTTCCTGAAACACTTAAATTAGCACTTTCCAAGTTTGCTTTGCAGAATTAAAGAGTTATATTTATATTAAGTTTGTAATCTTGCGTACCAGTGTAGAGTTATTCATTGCTAGAGACTCAAAGCACTTTTGTACGTTGCTCTGGAAAAGGGCGTCTGGTAAATGCCGCAAATGTAAATGTAAATGTAGTCAGGTTGGGTGGGGGGGCTTTCTTAGCCTTTTCAGAGCCTTCTCAGAAAGTAGAGACACTTCTGGGCTTTCTTGGTGATGGAGTTGGTATTGAGTGACCAAGTGAGGTTTTTTGCCAGATGAACACCGCTCTGTGCTCTCCTAAAGTTAACAACCATCTCTTCAGTTTTTTCAACATGTAGAGAAATATTGTTGGCTCTACACCAAGCTTTTAGCTGTTGCTCCTCCTCTCTGTATGCTGACTCGTCGTTCTTGCTGATGAGACCCACAAAGGTTGTGTCATCAGCAAACTTGATGATGTGGTTTGAGCTGTGCATTGTGACACAGATGAGAGTCATCAGAGTGAACAGCAGTGTTCTGAGCACAGAACCTCCGAGGGGCCCCAGTGTTCAGTGTGGTGGTGTTGCTGTTCCTGATTCTGACTGACTGAGGTCTCCCAGTCAGGAAGTCCAAGATCCAGTTGCAGAGGGAGATGTTCAGACCCAGAAGGCTCAGCTTCTCAAACAGGTGCTGAGGGATAAGCATTCGAACGTATGTGTCCTTATTGTCCAGGTGGGTAAGAGTCAGATGGAGGGTCATGGAGATGGTGTCGTCCATGGAACGGTTTGGATGATATGCAAACTGCATGAGTCCAGTGAGGGTGGTAGCTGGGTTTTGATGTGCCTCATGACGAGTCTCTTAAAGCACTTAATCATGTTGGGTGTAAGTGCAACGGGATGATAGTCATTGAGGCAGGAGACTGTAGACTTCTTTGCCTTGAGGCATGTAGGAACAATGGCACTGCTCAGGGAGCAGTTGAAGATGTCAGTGAAGACATCCTTAGCTGTTCTGTACATTCCCTGAGCACTCTGTCAATAATGTTGTCTGGTCCATCAGCCTTCCATGGGTTAACTCTGCATAGAGTTTTCCTCACTTCAGCCGTGGTTAGACAGAGCACCTGGTCACTGGGAGGAGGGGTGGTCTTCCTCACCACCATGTTGTTCTGCACCTCAAACCGGGCGTAGAAGTTGTTCGGAGCATCTGGGAAGGAGGCATCATGGTCACAAGTGGGTGAAGTTGTCTTAGTCTTAAGTCCGTGATGGCCTGTCCTGGAAATGACTATGGATTCTCTTTGTGTGTGTGCGCTTTGCCTCTCTGATGGCACGGGACAGTTTGACCCTATCTGTTCTTAAGGCTGACTTGTCCCCTGCTCTGAAGGCGGAATCTCTAGATTGTAGCAGCGCAGCAGCCGACAGTAGCCGCAATAGCCGGGAGATAGCCCCAAATAGTCACTAATAGCTGTGACTTGCTGTCTGTAGCCGCAAGCAGGTAAAGTACACAGGGTGACAGCAACTCCGGTCAAGTTGATAGATCGGTCTAGTCAGTCTAGTCCCCACTTTAGTCCTTAGCTTATATCGCAAGTTTTGTGATTATATGTTGTTTTTATGCAGGACCAGGGTTCTGGAGAAACGTTTCTCATTTTATTGTGTGCCGGGTAAGCTATATATGGTTGAAATGACAATAAAAGCTTCTTTACTCTTTATCATGTATTGGACTTTCATGCATGTTGCCTTCAACCTTGTGTTTTGGCTGATGTTTTGAATTTGTTTATTCTGTTTCAAATAAAACCACATATGGATTCTACAAAGCCCGTTTCCAACTCGACATTATAAACTCATGAGAGACAGAAAAATCTAATACCATACTGCACTATAATAAATGCTAGTAATAAAAAAGAAATACTAGTTTAATTTGAAAGTTTTCTTTAACATTAATATTGCTCACATATTGTTACACCTATGCAAAAATACATCAAAAACACATTATTGTCTGAACAAAAGTAAACTACAAACCGTATCACATGGGCATTTACAAAATCACTATCTATGTTCACAGCAAATAGATTTTTGATTAATTTCAGATCTCAGCCAGTTCTCAGACTTTGAGTTCCCAGCAACCACTGTGGCTTCAAAGTATGACCGCCATGAAACTTCAACTCCCAGACCACACATTCTTACTATTTTTCTTTCTGTCTCTGAATCTCCAAGCTACTGATTGAGCACAGTTGTGCTCAATTATTTACAGCACACACACACACACACACACACACACACACACACACACACACACACTGTCAGGCGCGAGTGAATGAGGCGGAAGCCGAATCGCCAAGCAAACAGGATTTTAATGAATCACAGCAGTCGTACACACACATAGAGTCTAAACAGGAACAATAACGGACGCCTGAGAGATGGGAGTGAAGGGCTTATATGTGTGAGTGGGAAATGAGGGACAGGTGTGTGGAATTAGTCGGATGGTGATGAGCTCCGGACGGGCGGGGTGCGCACGGGAGCGGAAGCAGGGTGCTCCCTGACACCACCCCCTCCCCCAGGGGCGGCACCAGATGCCCTGACCCGGCGACGAGGCCGGCCCCTCGACCGGGGCGCCGGACGGCGTGGATGCGAGGCATGGAACTCCGCCAGCAGCGCAGGATCCAGCACGTCCTGTCGGGCTACCCACGACCGTTCCTCCGGACCGTACCCCTCCCAGTCCACCAGGTACTCGAGGCGACCCCCGCGCCGCCTGGAATCCAGAACCTCCTTCACCACATAGACACCGGGCTGGTCTATGACCTCAGGCTGGACGGGCACCGCGGGGCCACCTGGGGGGCGAGAGACAGGAGAGGCACAGGGCTTTAATAACGACACATGAAAGGTGGGGTGTATGCGGTACCTCGGTGGCAGTTCCAGCCGGTAGGTCACGTCGTTAACCCGGTCGGCGATTCGGAAGGTCCCAACGAACCGGGGGCTCAGCTTACGGCAGGGCAGCTTCAACTTCAGGTCCTGGGTGGACAGCCACACCCGGTCCCTGGGACGGAAGAGTGGAGAGTCCAGCCGCCGTGCGTCAGCGTGTCGGCGGGTGTTGCGGCGGGCTCGGCGCAGCTGGGTGTGTGCGGAGTCCCAGACCCGGCTGCTCTCCCGGAACCAGAAGTCCACTGCGGGCACGTTGCTTGGCTCGTCCGACCAGGGGAACAGGGGTGGTTGGAACCCTAGCACGCACTGAAACGGGGTGAGCCCGGTGGAGTCCTGGCGGAGTCCTGGGCGTATTCAGCCCACGGCAGGAACCGACTCCACTCCCCTTGATCCTGGCCACAATAAGTCCTCAGGTAGCGGCTCAGCTCCTGGATCTTCCGTTCAGCTTGGCCATTGGACTGAGGGTGGTAGCCAGACGTTAGGTGCACCGACACTCCCAGAAGACCGAAGAAGGCCTTCCAGACCCGAGCCGTGAACTGAGGTCCCCGGTCCGAAACAATCTCCTCCGGGAGTCCAAAGTTCCGGAAGACGTGATGGAACAGGGCTTCCGCAGTCTCGAGGGCGGTGGGCAGGCTCTTCATGGGGATGAAACGGCCGGCTTTCGAAAAGCGGTCCACCACCACTAGGATGCAGGTGTGTCCCTCCGACCGAGGCAGATCCGTCACGATCTTCAGCTTGCATCAGCTTGCCTACTGGCAGGTGGCGCGGAACCTTGGACACCCCTGTACGAACCGCGTGACCTCCTCTGTCATCCCAGGCCACCAGTATCGCGCCTTGACGAGCTGAACCGTCCGTTTCTCCCCCGGATGGCCGGAGCCCGGCCCCTCGTGGACCGACCGGATGAGTCTGTGCCGGCAGGAGGTCGGGACGAAGGTACGACCCTCAGGGCACCCCGCAGAGGCGGCCCCTTGGCGGGCTGCGGTGCGGATCTCCTCGTCGATCTCCCAGAGGATGAGGGCCGGCGGGAGGATGGGTTCAGGTTCGCCGGGGTCATCAGGCCCGTACATCCGGGACAGAGCGTCGGCCTTGCCGTTCTGCACCACGGCTCGGTAGGTGATGTGGAACCGGAACCGGGTAAAGAAGAAGAGCGCCCAGCACGCCTGTCTGGGGTTGAGCCTCCGAGCCTCCCAGAGGTACTGGAGGTTCTTGTGGTCGGTGACCACCGTGAACGGGTGCTCGGCTCCCTCCAGCCAGTGTCTCCACTCATCCAATGCCAGCTTGATGGCCAAGACCTCGCGGTTGCCGATGTCGTAGTTTTGCTCGGCGGCGGAGAGCTTGTTCGAGAAGAAGGCACATGGGTGGAGTTGGGGAGGTGTACCCGACAGCTGGGAGAGGGTAGCCCCCACCCCGGTGGATGAGGCGTCAACTTCGACCACAAACGGTCTCCGGGGGTCGGGGCGCTGCAGAAGCGATGGCAGAGCTTGTGGAAGGCCTCCTGGGCCTCTTGGTTCCACCTCAGGATTCGGGCCTTACCTCTGAGGAGCGAGGTGAGGGGGGTGGTGATCCTGCTGTAGCCCTGGATGAACCTGCAATAGAAGTTCGCGAAGCCAAAAAAACGCTGGAGCTCCTTGATCGACTCCGGCACGGGCCATTCTCTCACCGCCTTTACCTTCCTTTCGTCCATCTGGATCCCCTCTGCACCGATGACGTAACCCAGGAAGTGGATCGTAGGGCGGTGGAACTCGCACTTCGAGAGGTTCAGATAGAGCTGATGGGAACGAAGCACCTTTAGGATGGCGCGCACGTGTCTCCGGTGTTCCTCCAGATCTTGTGAGTAAATCAGGATGTCGTCTATGTACACCATGACGAATCTCTGGAGGTAGGGCCGGAGTACCTCGTTCATGAACCCCTGGAAGACGGCTGGTGAGATGGAGAGGCCATACGGCATAACCCGGTACTCGTAGTGCCCCGAGGGCATGATGAAGGCCGTCTTCCACTCGTCTCCCTTCCTGATGCGCACCAGGTTGTACGCGCTCCGGAGATCGAGTTTGCTGAACACCTGAGCCTCCCTCAGGTCCTCCAGAGCAGCGGGCACGAGCGGGAGGGGGTACGGAAGCGGAGCGATCTGCGAGTTCAACTGGCGGTAGTCAATGCAGGGGCGCAGCCCTCCGTCCTTCTTTCCCACGAAGAAGAAGCTCGACGCTGCTGGGGAGGATAAACCCCTGGCGGAGAGCCTGCTGTACATACTCCTCCATAGCCCGATGTTCAGGAGCGGATAGCGGGTAAACTCGGCCCTTGGGCAGCTTAGCGTCGGGGAGCGGGGAGGTCGATGCAGCAGTCCCAAGGTCGGTGAGGGGGAAGACGGGTGGCGGCCTGCGCGCTGAACACGTCCTCGAATGACCGGTATTCCTTTGGGATTTCCACCTGCGTCGTGGTCGTGGCCTCCTCCACCCGGGTAGCACCTAACACCGCCGCTGGGATCCGTGTGGGAAGGTGGGAAAGACAGTGGTCCTTACAGTGGGGACTCCATTCCAGGATGTCACAGGGATCCCAGGAACACCTCGGTGCGTGCTTCTGAAGCCAGGGTCTCCCCAGAATCACACTGACGGTGGAACTCTCCAGGACCAGGAACCGAATCTTTTCTCGATGGAAGAGCCCCACTTGTAACGTGACCACAGGCGTGCAGTAGCTGCATAGGTTCAGCATCCGGGGCAGCTGCGGCACTGTGCAGAGCCTCTGGCGGAGGTGGGGTTGGGTGACACGCAGCCAGACGCTGAGAGAGCCCGATGGACTTCTGTATAAAGCTCTCCAACCCCACATTGCCTGTTTTAGCTCCGGATTTAATCCCAGCCGATAGACACTGAGCAGCGCTGTCTCGTTCCAGCCACTAGATGCCGCCAGAATGCGGAAACGGAGGCTGTAGTCAGTAATGCTGTTATTCCCCTGACGCAATCGGCTGTGGTGAGGACTCCGGAGGCGGCGCCAAACACTTCCAGGAAGTGCGCGGTGAATCGAGCATAGGATTGCACTACCGGGCCGGCATCCTCCCATAGCGATTGCGCCCACGCTAGCGCTCTCCCAGAGAGGAGGAAGATGAAGAACGCGATTTTTTACCGTTCAGTGGGGAATCGTTGAGGTTGCATCTCGATATACAGGTTCACCTGTAGTAAGAAGCCGCGGCATTCCGAAGCTTCCCCGGAGAAATTCGCCGGAAGCGCCATGGGACTGCCGGTGGAAGCGGGAGGGTTTTGCCGAGCCGCCGCGGACGGAAAAGCCGCTCGGAGCACGGCGATAAGGTCCCGTACCGGATCGGATGCCGTGCTGGGCTGCTCCTCCATCGCGAGGTAAGCGCCTTTCATCACTTCTCTGCGGCGTTTTCCTTTCTTCTTCTTTCTTTTTCTTCCTTCGGTCCGTTATTCTGTCAGGCGCGAGTGAATGAGGCGGAAGCCGAATCGCCAAGCAAACAGGATTTTAATGAATCACAGCAGTCGTACACACACATAGAGTCCAAACAGGAACAATAACGGACGCCTGAGAGGTGGGAGTGAAGGGCTTATATGTGTGAGTGGGAAATGAGGGACAGGTGTGTGGAATTAGTAGGATGGTGATGAGCTCCGAATGGGCGGGGCGCGCACGGGAGAGGAAGCAGGGTGCTCCCTGACACCCACACCCACACACAAACACACACACACACACACACAGAGAAATATATATCATTTCAGTAAATCATTGTGAAGAAATGCTATATATGGCTTACAAAATTGTAAGGGGCCACAGAGTCAAAGGCAAGAAACACAGGACTAAACAAAAAATTTTTATTTTGTAACTTTGTAATAAAAAATAAAAGTACTTGGGGACTAAATGAAAGTAAAGACAGGGGACCACCAGCTAATTTTCAGGATGGATTGATCCAGCTAAACCAAAGTAATGGCAACTAAAACCGGCCAGACCTCCACCCGAACACCACGCAGCACCCCAGACAGCGCTTAAGCGCTGCTATCCACACATAGGTAACTTAAACTAAAAAAAAATCTATGGTCTATGAAAAGTTGTCCAAATTCGAAAAGAGAAAACCAGGCTCTCTTCAAAACTCCTCAGCCAGTATTGAAGGAACAAAACAGAATAGAGAAAGGGAGGGGGACCCAACCAAGAAAGAATGATACAGATTGTAAATAATCCTCACTGAACCAAGGACAGTGCAGTTTAACTACACGACTGCAAATTGGCATGTAATCTGGCAGGCATTTAAATTGCTGAGATGAGACCGTTCATCTCTACTCAGCAATCGTGGTGATGCAACTAACTATATTTAATTTCTTTAAAATTTAAATCAAATAATGTTGTGTATTTTAAGGGATAGTTATTTCTTCTTTAATTGTTAATATTTTTCTATTTTATCACAGGTGTTGGTAACCTAGGTTACACTTATTGATTTGGATCATAATGCTTGGTTTAATAAAGACTGGATTTTTCTGATGTATTTCATGACTAACTAACTAACAGAGAAAAAAATCTATAGGTAACTCTAAGTGACTGCAAATAATGTATCAAGCCTGATGTATACTTGAAACACAAAGAAGAATACTTTATATATGTAAGAGGATTAAAATGGAATAGAAAATGATAACAAGTAGAGATGTAGTGAGAGTATGGGTCCAACAAAAAAGTATTTGAAGCATAAGACTAGCTTCTAATGTAGGTATTAAGAGTTACAGTAGTTCATCACAGCAAAAAAAAAAAAACTGAGGTGGGGTGGTTATTGCAAAATCAGTGGAGGTCCAGACAACAGGTTGCTTTCAGGAATTTTTTGCTTATGCTTTCTCCCCTCACCCATTAATATATTGATTTCAGTTGATAAAAATATGTGGGAATACAAAACAACAGCAACATAGGAATATGACATAGCCAGATGGGGATAGGTTTCCCTTTTGAGTCTGGTTCCTCTTAAAGTTTCTTCTTTATGCCACCTTAAGGTGTTTTTCCTTGCCACACTCACCACTGGCTTGCTCATTAGGAATAAACAATATAAGGGAACAAACTTACAGGCACAAAACTTAGACACTGTTTCATTCAGCTTAATATTTGCATTACCTCTGTTTAAGCTGGTTTAAGAGAAGGTCCATTGTTGAACACAATACAAATAAAAATTAATTAAATTGAATTAAGTCAGTATCATGCAACTTATAGAGGCAGAGTGTCAGAAGTCCGAAATAAAGATGGGTAGATATTTACCAATCTATGAAAAATTGTGTCCAAAAATTGTTGAACAATTTCATAATAATGTTCCTCAACATAAAATTGTGAAGCCTGAATATTTTAAAATCTGCAGTGCATTATATTATGAAAAGATTCAGAGAATCAGGAGGAATCTCTGTGCATAAGGGTCAAGGGTGAAAATCAATATTGGATGGCTATGATCTTTGGGCCCTCAGGCAACACTGCATAAAAAAGGCATTATTCTGAGATGAAAAATCATTTTTAGGCTCAGGAACAACTCCAGAAATCATTGTTTTTTAATACAGTTTACAGTCATCCAAAAATGCAAGCTAAAGAAGCCATACTCGAACATGATCCAAATGCATATTTCAGCAAGATAATGCAAAATCACATACTGCATATATCAGAAAAGCATAACTTAATAGTAGAAGAGTCCAGTTGCTGAATTAGACTGTCTGCAGTCCAGTCCTTTAACCAAATTTTGCAAATCATGAAATGAAAAATATAAAAAAGAAGACCAAGGACTGTTGAGCAGGTAGAACCCTGTATTAGACACGAATGGAACAACATTCCACTGCCATAAACTCCAGCAAGTGGTATCCTCAGGTCTCAGATATATAGTCAGTTTTTAAAAGAAGAGTGGATGTTACACAGTAGTAAACATGGCCTGTCCCATCGTTTTAATGTTTTTCTAAAATAGGGTAAATTTCTAGTGGCGCAAGAAGGCAGACAGGGAGTAGCAGTGGTTTTCACTAGCTCTGACACCAATCAGCTAAATATTTAGATATTTTTCATTGATTCCGGACACAACCCCACAGGGTTTTTTAAAAAATCCTTCATACTGCAAAAAAAAAAACTGAGAGGAAGGATTCTTTCCCGATCGTGTTGGATGAACTACCGGAACATTGCGAGGGTGAAGCTAGTGCCGATTTTAAGATGGATCCAGCCATGGCATTTCAACATTTGAGGGAGACTGTTTCGAAAACAATAGATGCCAAATTCGACCCTCTAGCTGAGGTGGTACATATTCACTCTCAACAACTGGAGAATTGCAAAACTCGGCAAACAAAGAATCGTCCCAGCAGAAGAGTTAGCTGAAAGTTTCAAGGGTTAGAACACGGGCCTGCAAAGTTACATCACTTACCGATCACAAAGGCGATTTAGAGAACAAAGGACGGCGCAAAAATATATTTACATTTTCTGCTTATCAGAAGGGGCAGAGGGCTTGAACACGGTGCCATTTCTCCAAAAATGGATCCCGTTTCTTCACTTGTAGTCTAAAGGAGGCTTATTACGCCTTGGGGGATTCCATGAAATTCCGGAGTAAAAACGGGAGCTTTGAGGATAGATTTGGACTGTAGTTAATGTCAACAGTCTGCTACACTGACTCAGGGCTACAGTTTGCTCACTGTACCCCGCAACATCGTATATCTGCATTAAATGGACATTCGGTGCAACCCAGATGAGGATGGGCTCCCTCTTGAGTCTGGTTCCTCTCAAGGTTTCTTCCTTATGCCATCTCTGGGAGTTTTTCCTTGCCACAGTCGCAACCGGCTTGCTCTTATAATATATGAATATAATGATATCAAACTTACACTTATAAAGAACATCTTATTGATTATTATCACCACATTATCTGTGTAAAGCTGCTTTGAGACAATGTCATTGTTAAAAGTGCTATACAAATAAAAATGAATTCAATTTAATTGAATATCATGACTGAAAGGGCACACCACTCTCTAGCTCCTAAACCAGGTATCATGGAGAGACCCAGACCGATGGTGGTACACATGCATAACTTTGGAGATAAACAGTGGGTTCTGGATGTAAGTAGAAAGTTGTCTGTGGATGGAAGTCCACGGTTAGAGAATAGTAAGGTATCTTCCTATCAAGATTTCACCGCCGCAGTGCTTCATAAGTGCAGGGAATTTGATTCAGTTAAACATCGCTTGCAGGAGATCAGAGCTCGTTATGCAATGTTGTACCCAGCTGTAAATACCGATTGGGAATACCACCAAGGTTCTTGGCACACTTACTGCGGTCTCAGAAATTATTACTCAGAAGGAACATGTACAACCTGCCGTAATTGAGTTATTTTCTTTTTTATTTCATATTTGTGTTTCTTTACTAAATGCGATATTTCAGTGCAGAGGATTGTATGAATCAAAAGCTTTATTTTTTTCAGACGGTCTTTGATTGGCTAATTAAAGAGCGGGGGGTTCCTCTTTCCTGGCTTGGGAGGATTGCTGCAGTTAAGATGAATATAATGCTACAGATGATTCCCATCTCATTGCCGAATAAAAGAATAAAGGAATTGACCTGATGGCTTAGTTCATTTATATGGAATAAGCGAAAGCCTAGACTAAAATGCTCTAAATTGCAGCTTTCTGGTTCTTCATGGGGCTTGGATTTGACAAATGTTAGAAAATTCCAATTGGCCTGTCAGCTAAGATTTATAGCTGTATGGACTTGAGCTACAGACGGACCCTTATCTATTTTGAGTCTTCCAGTCAGAAACTTGTAAAACAAAGTTAATAGCAGTCTATATTCTAGCCTTTACTGCCAGAAAAAAAATTATTGTTAATGTGGATCAGTGAAAAAACCCATCTTTGAGAGGATGGCACAAGATTATTAGGGAAATGATTCCCTTAGAATTCCTGACTTGTGTTACTTATATGTCTACTGAAGCTTTTCATCAAGTTTGGTCTCCATACCTGGATTTTATCGATGTCTCTCTAAGCAATATTTCAAATTTTGGTATGTAATAATGCACGTGTATGGTCCCCCCCCCCAAAAAAAAAATAAAAACAAATAAATAAATATGAAATCAATTATGGATTTATGAGACTTCCGATTTTTATATTTTTCTTCATTGAATAATTTTTTTGTTTGCTTCTTGCCTTATTGTTTTTTTATGTGTTTGCTTTTTTAATTGGTAATAACTGCATGCATGTCAGAGCACGATGTGAGGAATTGCTTTCAGGAGAATAAACACCAGAAAAGCAGCAGCATCACCAGTCAGGAACTAGCAGCATTGTTCACAGAGATATTAAAACTCAGTCTGGACAAGACAATAATATAAATTTGATACAAACAGCCCATTATTGTCTCTGTCTCAAAGAAACCCCAGCCTGCCTTCTTTAGTGACCTAGCCCTGACCTATGGTAAGTTGTGATGGAGTGTTTTAAACAACTTGCCAAAGACTTTTTCTTTACTACCTGACACCCTGACCTATTTTAGTTTACATACCATCCCAATCACGCCTCAGACGATGCCAGCAAAACCCTCTTGTACTGAGCCTCCTGCTGTATTCATTGAACACTTATGATTCTGTAGACACTTCCAAATCTACCAACATAATCACATTTAATGACAACACTGTTGTTATGAGCAATATCTCTGGAAAAGGATGAGAAAACCTGCATAGTGGATGGTAAACATTTTTAGAACTGGTACTATGGGAACAATATTTTCCTGGATGTCAGCAGGAATTCCTGACCTTTAGAAATACAGTGGAGAGAGTAGAGAGTGGACAGTGGACATTGTAAATTTTGCAAAATTCGCAAATACTGTAGATAGAAAGATCGTTCCTTGTCTTATATTTATTTAAAATGAAGTAATTCTTAATTTTGTATTTAATTTGTATTATACTTTTATTTCAATTTTATGTCAGTGATTAGTCATTACTGCAAAGACATTTCACTGCATGTCATACTATGCATTTCAGTATGTGTATGACCTGTAAACTTGTCATTATGCTGCTAACAGGTTTCCATACTGTGTAGGGGGGGAATACCTGTGATACTGTATGCATGATGTGAATCGTGGCAACACTCACCCCTTAGGTGGGCTCTCAAAGTCCTCCTCCCAGTAGTGGTGTTCTTCTTCTTGGTGGAGATCAATGTCCCGGGTGGAAGTATAGCTATGCACCACTCCCTTTCCACCATGGAAATACATGGAACTTCCATCTGACTGGCAGGCATGCTGGTGATTAGAAAAAAAACAGGATGTAAAATATTTTAAATTAGCTAATTTTATTTCAGAAGATGCTCCTGGACTATGCACTTTCCTCAGTTTGGCATACTTTAAAAAATAAAATTAGGCATAAACTATTTTCAAGAAAGGTAAAATATCTGCTCAATATCCATACAAACTTTAAATGGGTATTTTTATGTAACCTTTATAGTTGCTCCAGGGAAAAAGATCCAGTTAGCAGTATCAGGAGGATCAAGGTTATCCTCTAATATGGTGGGTTTGTGGGCCATGTTGACCAGCAGTATGTTATCCAGTCCCCAGCAAGACTCATAACCATTAGGCTCAGATGCAGCCTCCTGGAACCACCTCAGGTGCACAGCCTCTCCCTTGCAGCTTGGTGGCACAGTAAGTAGATGTACCACTGTGCTGGTATTTCTGGGTGCTCTTGAAAAGCAAAAGAACCAGGAAGAACATTTAACTGAGCAATAAACACAAAGTTGAATGGAAGCCTGAATTAGTCTTGATGAGGTTAAGACAATGAAGGTAAAAATTACCACACACACACACACACACACACACACACACACACACACACACACAC
>JAAIIK010020256.1:763659-779102 GCA_014706435.1 Silurus glanis
CACACACACACACACACACACACACACACACACACACACACACACACTGCTGCTAGTGCTGGGCTGGGGCTACGCCCGTTGAGCAGCCCCATGGGAGCAGTGAGGGTGGCAGTGAGCGTGGAACAACGCTGACTGCTTTTTCGCCCTCCTGAAACCTGTCAACAACTGTATTCACAGCGTTGCTGAACAGGCCAGTGCGTACAATGGGGGCGTCCAGTAGGAATGCTCTGTCAATGTCAGAGATGCTTCTCTGTGGCCACCAGGGCTGACATAGACCGGCCAATGGCCCTATTGGTCTCTTTAGTAGCCCTAAGAGCCAGGTCTATTGCACAACAAAGCTCTTGGACAGCAGGTAAGCCCGATACGCCTGCAGTACAGCCATACTGTGCCGGCAGCCAGCGCCTTGACACATCTCTGTGTATGCCTTACCAACCAAGGCAGAGGAAGGCCGAAGGGACTTGGTGGGCAGTGCTAGGGCCTTGAGGGCTGATGAAGCACCCGAGGAAAGATAGCCAGCAACGTCTCTTAACCCAGGGCATTGACCCATAACCGCACTCTTTCAGTCAGACCACATTAGCATAGAGGGAGACATTGGGACTGAAGAGGCAGGCTGAGTATGGGCTGCCCAAGACCTGGACACCTCCTGGCAGACCCCGGCATGGAGGCAGTGACTTAGATCGCAAAAAAGCTTTGGCAGACGCTGTTTTTAGTTTTTTATGTGGCAAAGCAATATCTAGCTTGGCAACAACATGAGTCACCACCTCCAAAAGCTTCTCGATCAGGACTGGTTGCAAGGGAGCATCTACGGGTTTGCTAGCATCTATTCCCTCCCCCTCCTGGGAGTAAGCACTGGATCTAAAAGAGATTGGAGATAGGCTTGTCCCTTTCAGATCCAGTGCTTTCTCCCCGGTCTCGAAAGGCGTGCTTCCGAGCGCTGGGGGAACCACTGGATCTAAGTAGGAACACATAGATGGTACTGAGGCCTGCTTTCCATATTTATTTTCTCACACAGACAGTCTTCCTAAACAGTCTGGCAGTATAAGACTCTTGTTCTCAAAGTGTTGTTGTTGCAGCTAAAGTTCCTGCAAGGAACTCTAGGTTACGTCTCTAGGTTAAGTATGTAACCCTGGTTCTCTCAGGGAACGAGACGCTGAGTCTCCAGGCCATACTCCTTGCATCCCTAAAGCACTTCCTTCTATTGCAGCTAGCACTGTCTAAACCGCATGTGCATTTAATAGCTTCCTGTTCATAATGTCACCCTGCTGGTGACGCCACGTCTTTCTGTTGGACAGATTAAACATGTGATTCAGATGCATGGGCACGTGAAAGTGTTCCCAAAGCATTGTTGATGCAGCTTGAGTTCCTGAAAGCGTAAACACACACACACACACACACACTCCAATGTAAGAAAAATAAAGAAATAAAAATATCAAACAACACTACATAACCAAAGATAAAGTGGTCAAATGGATTATTTGGGCTGTGTAAAGAGTATAAAAGAGAAACCTGATTTTTTCCAAGATGGTCCAGCCACTTGAACTGTTCAGTCTATAGGAGACAATTATGCTGGGATCTGAATAACTAAAATGGCAGGATCCAGAGCCTAAAAAAAAAAAAAACAGATCAACCCATTAAATTCTGCATTAAAAAACACAGAATAAGTACACATTTACCTGGCTAGAACATTTTATATAGTGGCATCAAGTGAACGTGAATGCCATGGCTATATTTCCTTACGTTATTTTAATCTGCATGGCTATGATCCATTAGTATTCTGAGTACTCTGTGTTCCCTACTCATTCTGGCCATGAAAGATTTATATCTTCAACACTGTCATGCTACAGAAATCAATGACTGAAATTCATTTGCACTGTGAAATGCGGTGCATGAGGAAAATTCCGAGGAAGGTTGACTGTGACATTTAATATTAGAGTTTTTTAAGAAAGATAATTCATGATGTAAGTAAATATAAAAATGTATAATAAAATTACAGATGGATATAAAATATAGATTATTTAGAAAAATGTTTAAGACACCAGTGAATAACTTGATTAATTAAAGGGTGATTATAACATAAGGGTATTCAAATGCTGTGGCACTCAGATCTATAAAAAAAATCTGTTTTTAGGACACCTATTATACTTCTTATGAATTTCGTTTGATTTTTTTCCAATAATGTAAGATAATTGTTTTCATCTGTATACAATGGATTTCGGAAGATCTGGTAGACTATTTAGCTATACAGGCATAATTAGATTAGATTAGATTAGATTAGATTAGATTAGATTAGATTCAACTTTATTGTCATTGTGCAGTTAGCATCTAACCAGAAGTGCATAGATAGCTTATTTACAAGTGGTAGTGTAATAATAAGGGTATGAGGTTACACAGAAGGTGTAGTAATATGTACATATAACTGAATAAGGGTATATATAGTGTGGTTTTATATAAGTATGATACAGTATGAAGTGGTATGACAGATATAGCTGTACAAAAGGAATGTCATTATGAATATATACATCTATATATATATATATATATATATATATATATATATATATATACACATCTATATATATATATATATATATAAAACAGAATAAATATGGATGGACATACAGAAGTGTAATGATGTTTTTGGGTGGTGCAAGGATGCATGATTTTAAAGTGGTGCAAAATAGTACACTGCCTTACAATAATACAATAATACACTGCCTTACAAATTTAAATGATTACAGCTAGACAGACAGGTTTAATTAGGTACTTGGTCATTTGTCATGCCACCATAATTAACAACCATTTTAAGCCACAACCAATTGTATAGACAGGTGCAGTCACAACCCTTAATTCAACTATCATCTATTCCAAAAAAAATTTCACTACTTATATCACACTACTACTACAATTTTTTTTTTTAGAACTTATTATTGGCAGAAAGACTTTAGTTAGCTGTTAAATTTTTTATATAGGATTTTGAGATGATCAATTGTATTACGCTATATGTTACATATAATACATTCTGAAAGTTTTAAACAAAAGTAAAATGCATTTACCATATATGCAGAAAGTTAATTACATTTGAGTTTTTATAGAATTTATTACTTACCCAGTGCAAACTGTAATACTGAAGCAGTGCTTGTATTAAGAGCCACTGTAATCTAAATCAACAATAAAACGTCATATCAAAATCTTTTTTTTTCTCATTAAAAAAAAAACATTTTAATTATAAAGTGATTAAATGTATTCAATTCTGTGCAAACAATATTGCTAAACAGTGTATTAGCAAACAGTGTAAAACAGTATATATATATATATATATAAAACAGTACAGTATTGAAAATGAGGATGCAAATTATAAACTAGGCTCTCTTAAAATTTTCTGATTACGAAACAATTGCCCCACAACCAAAACTTCTACAAAGAAAATACAGAGACAACAAGGAGTTGCTAAAAAGCTTTCACTGAGGACTTCCAAAGATTTCTGCAGAGGATATTTCTGCACTGGAACGACCACTGGTACTAGAAGAGCTACAGGCCAACCTAAACACAATGGCGGGAAGAAAAGTGCCTGGAAAAGATCCCAGTGGAATTGTATGAGTTCTTCTGGCAGAACCTGGGAGAAAATCTGCTGGAGGTCCTTGATGAAAGCTGCAGAGAAATGTGTCTCTCCTGAGCAGCCTGAGAGCAGGTATCACACTTTCCCCAAAAAATAAATTTACAGGACATTAAAAACTGCCATCCAGTGTCACTGATCTGCACAGATGATAATGTCAAAAGCATGGTTTAACTACAGAAACAATTAAATAATATTTTAAAAATGTTAGCATAGTATCCTCCTCTAGAATTAAAAGGGAAAAAAATAAACTGTTGCAGTAAGAAACTGGTCCCATGGGTTACCAAAGCTATAAGGTGGACTAACGTGATTGGATCTGATTTCCTGATATGACAGGATGGCACGAGTTAAATCTTTGGTTTTAACTCGTTTTGTTAGGCAACGAGGCTGAAGCCGGAGTGCAAGTACACACAGTCTTTAATATCACTCAAAGCAAAAGAGAAAGGCAACGAAAAAGCACCAACGTGAACAAAGTGAAGTAGTCCGAATAATTACGCTGCAGATCCAGATAGCGCGCGGGCACGCGCATGTACGAGAGCAGTCTTTAGCGAGCGGAGAAGCGAGGCGTAGACAGCCGGTATCTCCACAAACAATAACGGACGAGGCTGATGAGCGTGTGAGCCGAATATATAGCTGGGTGGCTGATGAGGAGCAGGTGCGCCGAGTCAGTAATCAGGCGAGCCGCTGCGCCTCGGTGGTGCTTGTGCTGGTGCCGGCGCAGGGTGCTCCCTGACACCACCCCCCTCCCCAGGGGCGGCGCCTGACGCCCGAAGCCTGCGACGAGGCCGGCCCCGAGCCCGGGGCGCCGGGCGACGGGGATGCGAGGCGTGGAACTCCTCCAGGAGCGCCGGATCCAACACGTCCTGCCTGACCACCCACGAGCGCTCCTCTGGCCCGTACCCCTCCCAGTCCACCAGGTACTCGAGGCGGCCCCCGCGCCGCCTGGAGTCCAGCACCTCCCGGACCGCGTAGACCCCCGGCTGATCCATGACCTCCGGCTGGACGGGCGCGTCGGGGCAACCTGCGGGCAAGGAGGTAGATGGCACGTAAGCCTTCAGCAGAGAGACGTGGAACGTGGGATGCACACGGTACC
The DNA here is from genome assembly GCA_014706435.1 of Silurus glanis. NCBI lineage: Eukaryota > Metazoa > Chordata > Actinopteri > Siluriformes > Siluridae > Silurus > Silurus glanis. The sequence goes on from JAAIIK010020256.1 coordinate 768,366, forward strand.
TCGGTGGCAGGTCCAGCCGGTAGGACACTTCGTTGACCTGCCGGACGACCCGGAAGGGCCCGATGTACCGGGGACTCAGCTTCTGGCATGGGAGCTTCAACCGCAGGTCATGCGTAGACAGCCACACCAGGTCCCCAGGACGGAACCGCGGGGACTCCAAACGCCGGGCGTCGGCGTGCCGCCTGGAGGTCCGGACTGCCCGTCTGAGTTGGGTGTGCGCGGACTCCCAGACCCTGCTGCTTCCCCGGAACCAGGCGTCCACCGCGGGCACGTTGCTCGGCTCGTCCGACCAGGGAAACAGCGGCGGCTGGAAACCCAGGGTGCATTGGAACGGGGTGAGGCCGGTGGTGTCCTGGCGCAGCGAGTTCTGCGCGTACTCTGCCCAGGGAAGGAAGCGACACCAGTTCTCCTGGTCCCGGCTGCAGTAGACTCGCAGGTATCGGCTGAGCTCTTGGATCTTCCTCTCGGCCTGTCCGTTTGGGGATGATAACCCGAGGAGAGATTAACCGTGACACCCAACAACCGAAAGAAGGCCTTCCATACCTGGGAGGTGAACTGCGGCCCCCTGTCCGTGACGATCTCATCCGGGAGGCCGAAGGTGCGGAACACCTGGTGGAAGAGCGCCTCGGCTGTCTCCAAGGCGGAGGGCAGGCCCTTCAGGGGGATGAAACGGCAGCCCTTGGAGAACCGATCCACCACGACGAGGATACAGGTGTTACCGTCCGAACGGGGCAGGTCGGTGACGAAGTCTATGCCCAAGTGGGACCAAGGGCGTTGAGGGACCGGGAGTGGCACGAGCTTACCCACAGGTAAGTGACGAGGGACCTTGGACATGGCGCAGGCCGAGCACCCCTGGACATAGTTGGCGACTTCCCTAGTCATCCCGGGCCACCAGTAACGCCCCTGGATGAGCCGTAAGGTGCGTCTCTCCCCTGGGTGACCCGACCCCAGCCCCTCGTGGACCGACTGGACCAATCGGCGCCGACAAGCCAAGGGAACGAATACCCGTCCTGCCGGAGCCCCCTCAGGGATTGCTTCCTGGGCCGTAGCGGAGCGGATCTCCTCGTCCAGTTCCCAGACGATGGGCCCTACGATCACCGAGGGTGGGAGGATGGGCTCAGGATCGCCGGGCTCGTCGGGCCCGAACATACGGGAGAGGGCGTCTGCCTTGCCGTTCTGGGCTCCAGCCCGATAAGTCACCTGGAACCGGAACCGGGTGAAGAACAAGGCCCACCTGGCCTGTCGGGGGTTCAGCCTCCGCGCCTCCCGGAGATACTGGAGGTTCTTATGGTCGGTAATGACAGAGAACGGGTGTTCGGCGCCCTCAAGCCAATGCCTCCACTCCTCCAGGGCGAGCTTGATCGCTAGGAGCTCCCGGTTACCGATGTCGTAGTTCCGCTCCGCCGGGGTGAGCTTGTGGGAGTAGTAGGCGCAAGGGTGGAGTTTAGAAGGGGTTCCCGACCATTGCGAGAGGGTCGCCCCGACGCCGGTCGAGGAGGCGTTGACCTCGACAACGAAGGGTTTACCGGGGTCAGGGTGGCGCAGGATGGGTGTGGCGCAGAACCGCCGGCGGAGCTCGTCGAACGCGTCCTGGGCCTCCTGTGTCCATCTCAGGGTGCGCGCCTTCCCCCTGAGGAGCGAGGTGAGGGGAGCGGTAACCTGGCTGTAGCCTTGGATGAAGCGACGGTAGAAGTTCGCGAATCCGAGGAAGCGCTGGAGCTCCTTAACGGAAGCAGGAGCGGGCCACCCCTTCACAGCTCCGACCTTTCCCTCGTCCATCCGTATCCCCTGGGCCCCGATGATGTAGCCGAGAAACCGGGTCTGGTGTTGGTGGAACTCACACTTGGAGAGGTTCAGGAAGAGGTGATGCGCCCGCAGGGCTCCCAGGACCTGTCTCACGTGATCGCGATGCTCCTCCGGGTTCCGCGAGTAGATGAGGATGTCATCGATGTAGACGAGCACGAACCTCTGGAGGAAGGAGCGGAGCACCTCATTCATGAACCCCTGGAAGACTGCCGGGGAGATGGAGAGGCCGTACGGCATGACCCGATACTCGTAGTGCCCGGACGGTGTCACGAAGGCGGTCTTCCACTCGTCCCCTTTCCGGATACGCACCAGATTGTAGGCGCTCCGGAGATCGAGCTTGGTGAATATCCGGGCCTCCCGTAGTTCTTCTAGAGCAGCTGGGACGAGTGGTAGGGGATACGGGAGAGGCCGGATCTGGGAGTTGAGCTGCCGGTAGTCAATACAGGGTCGGAGGCCCCCGTCCTTCTTCCCCACGAAAAAGAAGCTGGACGCCGCCGGAGAAGACGACGGGGCGATGAACCCCTGCCGGAGGGCCTGCTGGACATACTCCTCCATTGCACGATGTTCTGGAGCAGACAGGGGGTAGATCCGACCCTTGGGCAGCTTGGCGTCAGGGAGCAGGTCGATAGCGCAATCCCACGGCCGGTGAGGGGGAAGGCGCGTAGCGGCTTGGGCACTGAACACGTCCCGGTACTCCTCGTACTCCTCGGGGATCTCCACGTCGGTGGTGGTGGTCGCAGCTTCGACCTGGGTCGCACCCACCTGGGCTCGGAGGAGACGGGTGGGTAGGCCGGTGAGGCAACGCTGGTGACAACTGGGGCTCCACTCGAGGACGTCACACGGGTCCCAGGAGCACCTGGGTGCGTGCTGTTGTAACCACGGTCGCCCCAGGATCACGCTGACTGTGGAGTCCTCGAGCACCAGGAAGCGGATCTCCTCACGGTGGAACAGCCCGACCTGCAGCGTCATGGGAGGTGCACAGTGTTTCACCCAGCCCTTTCCCAGTGGGCGTCCCTGAATGGTCTGTACCGCTAGGTCCTGGGAGTTCCTCTCTCGAGAGAGCTGGAGGCGGTCGAGGCAGGCCTGCGAGACGAAGTTCCCTGCGGAACCGGATTGCCCCCACACCCTTGTCGGAGGCATCAACCTGCATTATAAATTGCTAGGAAGGGTCGGGCAAAGTAAGAATAGGTGCAAAGATGAATCGGGTCTTGAGTTCCAGAAAGGCCTGTTCCGCCTTAGGATTCCAAGATAATGGCTGACGAGTCGAGGTGAGTATGGCGCAGCGATGGGGACGTATTGGCCAGCAATGGTGCTACAACCGTGGATGAAATTGCCGTAGAAGAGCGCAAAGCTAAAGAACCTCTGCAGTTGTTTGCCATTTTCAGGTTTGGGCCACACCTCCATGGCAAGAATCCGGGCAGTATCCATCTTCACATTCACCGCAGATAAGATGGAGCCCAGAAAATATGTGCTGGACACATGAAACACATTTCTCAGCCTTAACACACAACTGGCTCTGAAGTAGACGGGTCAGCACAGTGTGTACATATCACAATGGTGTTCCTCCAGGGAGCGGGAGTGGACTAATATGTTGTCCAGGTAGACAAACACAAAACGATGGAGCATGTCCTGAAGGATGGCGTTGACAAGGGCCTGGAAGACTGCTGGAGCATTAGTGAGGCCAAATGGCATGACCAAGTACTCATAGTGGCCTGCGGGGTGTTAAAGGCTGCCTTCTTTTCATCTCCCTCCCAGATGCTTACAAGGTGGTAAGCGTTGTGGATGTATCGGGTTACCGATTCTTAATGCTGATGAAGTTGAGTCCCCGGTAGTCAATGGAGGGGCGGAGTTTCTTGTCCTTCTTTACAACAAAAATGAAACCTGCCCCAGCCGGCGAGGAGGAAGGGCGAATGATACCAGAAGCGAGGGACTCCTGGATGTAATCAGTCATGGCCTCTCTTTCAGGACCCGTCAGGTGGTAGAGACGACCCCAGGGAGTATAGTTCTTGGCAATAGGTCAATAGCGCAATAGTATGGATGGTGGGGAGGTAGTGATAAAGCCCTGGCTTTACTGAAGATGGTGCCCAGATCATGCTATTCTGAAGGAACAGAACAGAAATCTGAGCGAGATTTCATACCAGAATGAGTCAGGATTCGAGGGATTGAGGTGAGACAGCTGGCTTGACACGAGATCCCCCATTCCAACATCTGGCCACCGGTCCAGTCCAAGTGAGGGTTATGTCTCTGCAACCACACGAACCCGAAAATAATAAGGAATGATAACCATTCACAATGTTGTTTAGCGGTGGAGACGAGAAGGGCTTGGTGTGGTGGGTGACCCAATGGAGAATGTGGCCATCAAAGGCACGGACCAGGAGTGGTGTGGGGAGTGGTTCGGACTCAATGTCTAGATGGCGAGCAAGTTCCTCATCGAGAAATTTAGCTTCCACCCCGGTGTCGACAAACATTGCTAATTCATGGCCCTTGACGTTGATCCGAACCTTAAGCAACAGTTTGGAGGGGCTGGCCCCAGATTCAATGCCGAGCCCTCTCTTTTGCAGAGTCCATGAGAGCAACGCCTCTCCTTCATGCTAGTGGAGTTCCAGATGTGTGAAAGTCTGTGCCGTATTCAGCTACGGATTGCCTGTCTTGGGTGGTCTGGAACAAGGACCGGGCGCCATCCTGTCTGGGGGAAAATGCATGGTAGGAGGCAAAGACAGAGGACTGGTGTTACCACTTTGCTGTGGTCCACCGTTTGGCCTTACCTGAAAGTAGGGAGATCACATAGGCCACCTTGGTGAGATCATCCAGGAAAGAGAATGGCTGAAGCTGAAAAGTTATTTCACAGTTCAACAGGAACGGCCTGCACTCCCCCGGTTGTCCCCCAAAGTGCTCAGGGGTCGGTAGATGAACCTCACACCGAGGTGCCGGTGGCGGGACAGGCACTGGGGTTGCTGATGTAGGGTTATGAGCAGTAGGGGTTTCTGAAGCAGAGGCATGAGCTACAGGGGCGTGGTTACCCTGAAGGGCTAATTCACAAATTGTATTTGCCAGTTTCTGTATCTGTTGGTGATGTGAGGTGGTGATCTGCACTAGAGAGGAAAGTTGAGTCTGGAGATCGTCGGGTGGGTCCATGTCTGGCCAGATCATACTGTCAGGGAGTGGGTAGTTGGACTCAAATGCAGGATGCCAGCAAGGTATATATTTGAAGTCTTTAATTAAAAAAAAAAAAAAAAAAAAATATTTCAGACAAAACACAAATGCCTTGCAAAAAAAAAAAAGGAACAACATCAAAGCGTCCAAAAATTTACGACCACACCGTGCCGAGCGGGAGTAAGGCCGAGTGAGAGAAACAGTCCGTGTCTTGAGAATAGGAAAGATCAAAAACCAACTCCAACTGGCAGAAAGGTGCAAGTCCGAGAAAACCGGAAGATCCAAAACTGAAACCCAAGGATCTGGGATGCAAAACGAGGGGCAGGAAAGTCTGTCAGAGAACGCGAGGAATCCGCATCCATTTATGCAGCGGGAATAGTTCTGAGTTCTGACAACTAAAATGCAAAGACATTCTTTACAATGTTTGCTTTCCACTTTGTGGCAACATGTTGACTTGGGTTGATTAAAATTTGCCATGCTATTGATACATTGTATGTTTTAGAAAAAAACTAATGATAAATGTTAGCTTAATAATGATCAGGAATGTGTGAAAGGAATGTTTACTTTTACTAGGACTACATGCAGCTAAAAGTAAACATTCTGATTACATTGTGTCTCTGGATGGTCTTTTTTGTTTCATTAAGTACAGCAGTAGAAAACCTGTGATTATTGACACTTGTCTTTCCTTCAAAACTCATGTAGACAATAGTTCTGAGATAGCCTTTGTTTTAGAAATATATTTTCAGCAATATGCTGTTAGATGATAAAGAAAAAAAAATGTTCATGCTTTTGTTACCCCTAGATTAGTCTGTAGTAATTCTAAACTGTCTATATATTCTAGTATGTGCATAAACAAGCTCCATTTAGACCAGAATGAAGCTGCTAGAGCCTATACTAAAACCAGAAATGACCTCTTTCCTATCCATTCTATTTTGACCATCAATAAAATCTTACACTAATTATTAAATACTACTACTTATATAGAAAGCTTTGAATGGTCTGCTGCCACTGTACCTGTGCAATCTTATAGTTTATTACAATCCACCATGCCTACTTATGTCCTGATAGTGACGTAATCTACAGCTGTTGTGTGTTGCATGTATACTGTATGTAAATGCAAAAAACACACTACAGTGAGAACAGTTGCAAGTACAGGTACGTATTTATTTAATAAACCTGCAGATAATCCAAATCATGAGGCAAAATCTTAAAAGTGAAATGGGCAGTGAACATAAGGTGTAAACATAAGGACCAATCACTAGACAGGGTAGAGACAACATGAATGCTGGAACAGGCTCTCTGAGGATGGAAGCCGTAAAGCCAGCCCTTTGGCATGAGCTGGATTTTTAGGATAGATCATCCCCTGGCTTTAGCGCATCATGGAATGAAGCCTTGGTTTTGACACCTGACTTTAGTGAATTGTGAAAGGAGGCCTTGGCAATGTCCCCTGGCTTGTGGGTCTTGTGAGGCCCTGACATAAGCATGATTAGAGAGGCCTCCCCATCAGCCTCAGGCATAAAGCAGGCATGCGTCACCCTCTAGTTTAAGCACAGCATAAAGCGTAACTTGGGAGTGGTGTGGAGTAGGGCTTGGGAGGCTATCCCGTCGGCCTCAGCTGGAGCATGCAAAGAAACCTGGCTTGGGAGACCATATTGCCGGTCTCAGGTAAGAACTTGGCATAGGGCATGGCTTAGGAGGCGGCCTTGTTAACCTTGAGCTGGAGTGTGGTGTGAAGGGTGGCTTTAAAAAAAACCTCATGAGCATTCTGACAAACACAGCTACTGAGCGGATTACCACGTTGCTGTGTTTATAAGAAGCTCAGTCCAATGACAAACATGAACATTAGCCACTGATCCTCATCCAGCTTGAGTTCCAGCAATTCTTCACAATAGACGTCACTGTAAAAAATCCACCTGAATGTAAACGCCATCGTTTGGAGCTGGTGATGGTGAAAGCATGTGTGTACATGCCAAAAGCATGCAACAGCGAGACTGGATGCAAGTGCATGCAAGTGTTTATTTGATAAAAAAGCAGATAATTCAAATTGTGAACCAAAATTATAAACAGGAAGTGGTTGGGCGATTGGTAAAAACAAAGTGAGGAAAAAATAAACAAGAAATTGAAAGTTATATCTAAAGAACATGAAACCATAAACATGAAACTGTGGACATTAACGTAAAACAAACAGCTAATTTATTGCTTTGAGAAAAGAGTTACTTTTCCAAGACAAAGTGAACACAAACAGGTACTTATACACACATTATTCAAGCATGGAAATGGGGCACAGACATAAACTATGAAATGTAAACATAAGGACCAATGACTAGATGGGGTTTGTGTAGAAAGCCTGTATGCAAAAAGGCATGAATGATCATTATAATCATGAATCATCATAATGCTGTGAATCACACCTGAGAAGACAAAGACCAGTATAATCAGCTGCAGAATGAGCCTTTCAGTCAGCTATGTGACTGAGAGGGAATTGCTACAAGAAAGAATGTGAGGACAAAATAAAATATATCTTTTTGTTTGTAGTTTATTTAGAATATATTTAACTATCACACATAATAACTTTCATGCATGCTGAATATTGTCCATGAGGGCCTTACATTCATACCGGCAGTGTTGTGCTAGTTACTACGAAATAGTAACTAGTTACAGTTACTAGTTACTTCATTCAAATAGTAACTCAATTACTTGATTACTTACACCAAAAAGAAATGCGTTACTGTCAAAAGTAACCTTTTAGTTACTTTTTTAAAGAACGTTCTTTAATGTTTCCATTAATGCCCTTTTATGCGTTATGGTCTATACAAACACAAAACTGACTTAAACACAAAGTAATTTTTAAACACTATTTTATTTAAGTCAGACCAGCACAAACTGAATATATCACAAGGATTTCTGAAATAAATAACCAAATATATTCAGAATCAAAAACTAAAGTGACTTCTGCATCATAAAAGCTGTTGTGTTGAGCCTTTAAAAATGTTCCTTTCACAGCTTAAGTATGAAAACTATCAACAATGTACAACATAACACCGGGTTAGCTTCTAGCTTCGTCGAGGCATGGAGTTTCTGGAGGTGCTTCGACAGATTGGAGTTGCTGTTTATCGCAGTAGATACAGCCTTCGAACCAAAAAGACACAGCTTACATTTGACTAAAAGGTCTTTATGCTCAACTGAAGTGAAATAATGAGCATATTTCCACTTTGAGAAACTCGTCTTGCTCTCGCCTTGACTCGCCATTACTGCCGCACATACTTGAATAAACGGAAACACGCCCACAGTGCGTCTTCTTCGTGTTTACAGTGATTCTCATCCACCAATCCTACAATGCGTCGCTGCTGTAAACAGGTTAGACTGTAGGCTACACTTCAGCCAAAATTAATTCATTTAAAAAAGTAATGGACAATGCACCATACGGTAACGGTAACGGATTTACTTCATTTAAAAAGTAATGCGTTACAGTATTAGTTATTGTTAAAAGTAACTGCGTTACTAGTAACGCATTATTGCCCAACACTGCATACCGGATAGTATCCATGAGCGGTCTGACCCAGAAAAGATGGTCGTGTTCAGTGGTGCCCCTTTTTCTGTCATTGTCCTTGTCTGCATCTGTGTGACTCGTGCAGATTCAATGAAATAGTGCGGTATGTGTGCTTCGACATGATTGTGGCAGGAAAAGGAACAGAGAAAAGACTGCCCTGCCGCCAGTGGTCTCTGATGGACCTCATCTTCACCATGGCCATGTAGAAGAGTAGCCCAATGTAGCAGTACAGCTCACTGATGATAACATCTGTCAATTTATATTTATGGCCCTTTGCACGGCTGGCTGCCTGAGCATTGGTATTTCGACACACAGTTGGCATAGCAGTTTAAAAAAAAGCATTATGAAAAACCATGTCAACATCTCTGTTTTTTTTTTCATGACAGAGTGGGCTGCTTTCTTTGCAGCAGGTTCTTTTGCACTGTTATTCTCACATCTGAAATAAAAAAAAGTAAGCATGATGTTTACACAAATAAACTACATTATTAACATTATTGTGATGTTCACTGATACTAGTACTAATTTATAGGAAAAAGAACACAATTACCACACAGCACACATTTTACCATACAGTAAATAAATCAAATTAAAGTAAGATCTGTAAAATAGTGAATTCACTGTATCTCTTACTCTGTAAGAGTTGAAAACTGAACCGAGACCTGAGTCTTCTTCCTGGGTGAAATGTAGTAAAGGCGAGAGTGGTGTATTCATAGTCCTAAAAGCATTTTGTAAACAATAGTTAGTATTTAATTTTCACCTTTTCACATTAGCATATGCATACTTGATGATAGAGTCCCAATAGAATGCCAATAACAATGTGCACTTACTCAGTATGATTTTCCAGCAAACACAAAAGAATTACACTCATGTGCCTTTCTTGTGCAAGATGGCGGTGATGCAGCCACAGTCCTAATTAAAAATTTAAACAGTTGGTAACAGTTATCAGAACATGCATAGCTGATAATAAATTGCATCACTGATAAGAATGAACACGCGTGTATATCTGTTGATGGGTCACATATACATAACATTTACATATTACTTTAAACATTTACACCTCAGACGATCACACTAGAGCAGATATTTTTGAACAGAAGCTTGGTGAACAATTTTACCATTTGAGAAAATATTGTCTAAACATTCAAAAATGTAAAAAATAAAATATACAATTTTAAAATCATGATTAAGTTTTGTAAGAGACATAAGAGTATAATTATAATAATTATTATATTTATGTTTATATATGTGCTTTGTACAACATCCTAAACTAAAAGTGGTCTGTATGGAGATTAGCTGATTTAAGTCTGACAACAGCCTGTTTGGAAATATCCAACTTTAAATATGAGTTTTATATATAGCCGAGCAGCATTTAAAATCATGAAGGTAAGAATAAAAGGCTTACTCGTCAGGAATTATATCCTCTGCTTGGTCCAGAAGCTCTTTATAATGCAAACGTCCGTCATCTGAGACATGCGCTTCCTCTAAGGAGAATGTAAACTTCTCTTCATTGTCCAGAACCATCTGAAGTATTCTTCACCCGTATAAGCGTGCCATCATCCAAACGCGCAGAATAAGTAAGTAAATTCTATGATGAAACTTAATGTTTCATGCTATTTTTCAGGAGCGTGTACATGACTACCTGGCTCACCTCAGATCATTTCCATATGAACAGTGCACTCGATGCGAGGCGAGATCATCAGCGATAATGAGGTGATACTGGAGAAACTAAAAAACGCTTCTAAAATTTAAAGCTTTCTATACATATATTTATTATGTCTGTGAGAAATTCACTGAGATTCAGGCTGTTTTATTTATGTGTGTGAAGAGAGTGAAGAGAGATGACAGAGACAGCAAAGAGCACGCACTGTCTATATTCTTTATTTTACAAAAGCACAGCATTTTGTTGTTATGTTATGTTATGTTATGTGTACAAATAAAAGTACACCCTTTACAGATTCAAATGCTGTATTGCTTTTATCTGTATGATCAAAAAAGACAGTAGTTTAAGTTTGTTTCAGGGTCAAGGAAAAAAAATTACACAAAACACATTCGGCGACCCCGTGGGTTGATATCATCACCTGGACACTTTAGTGACAATCACACTATGAAACTTTAAATCTGGACTCCTGGCAATATCTGTCATATATACATCCATTTCTTCTTTTCATATATATTTAATACACAGTGCCTTGCGAAAGTATTCGGCCCCCTTGAACCTTGCGACCTTT
>JAAIIK010020256.1:799393-855934 GCA_014706435.1 Silurus glanis
ATATATATATATTAGTGTGTGTATATGTATGTATGTATGTATACTTTTTTGTTAACGCACATAGTTTATTTTATTCCATTTTTTTTGTATGCAACCAGCAATTAGGGTTGCACAAACCAGTGCACTCCTAGTGTCTGTCCCAAGCCCGGATAAATAGGGAGGATTGCGTTAGGAAGGGTATCCAGCTTAAAACATATGTTAAATATTCGGATTATGAATCAACTTTCATACCAGATCGGTCAAGGCCCGGGTTAGCAATGACCACCACAGGTATTGTTAGCCAACAGAGTACTGGTGGAAATTGGGCTATTGTTGGCCAAAGGTGGACAGGAGGAAGACATCTACAGAGACAGCAGGGAAAGGAGAAGTGGAGAAGAGTGGAGGTTAGGGTTGGTACGTTAAATGTTGGTACTATGACTGGAAAAAAGGGAAAGAGGTAGCTGATATGATGGAGCAGAGAAAGGTAGACATGTGTTTAGGAGACCAAGTGGAAAGAGAGTAAGGCCAAGAACATTGGAGGTGGGTTTAAACTGTTCTATCATGGTGTGGATGGAAAGAGAAACGGTGTAGGGGTGATCCTGAGTGAAGAGTTTAGTAAGAGTGTAGTGGAGGTGAAGAGAGTTTCTAATCGGGTGATGAACGTGAAGCTGGAAGTAAAAGGGGTGATCGTAAATTTCATCAGTGCCTATGCCAAGTTTGTTGTGAGATAGAGGATAAGGAAAAATTCTGGAGTGAGTTGAATGAAGTCATAGATGATGTACATAGAAAAGAATGATTAGTGATTGGGCAGACTTCAATGGCCATGTTGGTGAAAGGAACAGAGGTGATGAGGAGGTGATGGGTAGGTACGGTCTTAGGGAGAGAAGTGTGGAGGGGCAGATGGTGGCAGATTTTGGTAAAGAATGGAAAAGGCAGTGGTGAATACGTATTTTAAGAAGAAGGAGGACCTTAGGGTGATATAATCCCTAATTAAGAAACCCGACCTTTACCCATGTCAGCTGTCCAACTACAGGCCAATATCAAATCTCCCCTTTATATCCAAAATTTTAGAAAAGGTTGTGCCACAGCAGTTATGCTCACATCTACTTATGAATAACATTTTTTAAATGTATCAGTCAGGATTTAGGCCTCATCATAGCACAGAGATGGCCCTAGTTAAGGTGGTAAATGACCTGCTATTGGCCTCTGATCAGGGTTTTGTCTCTACTTGTTTTGCTCGACCTTAGTGCAGCTTTTGACACCATTGATCACACTATACTGCTTGCTAGACTTGAGAGCGTTGTTGGAATAAAGAGAACAGCTCTCTCTTGGCTCAGGTCTTACTTGACTGATCGCTATCAGTTTGTTGATGTAAATAGTGAGTTCTCCACACTCTCTGAGGTAAAGTTTGGGGTTCCGCAAGGATCTGTCTTAGGCCCATTACTTTTCTCTTTATATATGCTGCCTCTGGGGGAAATTATACATAAACATGGTATTCGCTTCCATTGCTATGCTGATGATACGCAGCTGTATATTTCAGCAAAGCCAGATGAGAGAGATCAGCTTAACAATGTTGAGGAGAGTCTTAAGGACATTAGACAGTGGATGCTTAATAACTTTCTTCTGCTCAACTCAGATAAGACGGAAGTACTTTTACTAGGACCACATGCAGCTAGAAGCAACCTTTCCGATTACAAAGCATCTCTGGATGGTGTTTCTGTTTCAGCATGTACAACTGTCAAAGACCTTGGTGTTATTATTGATCCTAGTCTTTCCTTTGAGGCTCACGTGAATAATATTACCAGGATCGCCTTCTTTCACCTTAGAAATATTGCTAAAATTAGAAATATGATGTCGTTACAGGATGCAGAAAAACTAGTTCATGCTTTTGTTACATCTAGATTAGACTACTATAACGCTTTACTGTCTGGGTGTTCGAGTAAGTGCATAAATAAGCTTCACTTAGTTCAGAATGCAGCAGCAAGAGTCCTCACTAGATCTAGAAAATATGACCACATCACCCCTGTTTTAATCAGTCTACACTGGCTCTAAATCAAATCTCGCATTGATTATAAAATACTACTACTGACCTATAAAGCACTTAACGGTCTCGCACCGCAGTATCTGAGTGAACTTCTGTACCAGTATGATCCTTCAAGCCTACTTAGATCAAAAGGTGCAGGCTATTTGTTGGTACCTCAAATAATGAAAACAGCAGGGGGCAGCTCTTTCTCTTATAAAGCCCCACAGTTATGGAACAACCTTCCAATCAGTGTTCAGGACTCAGACACGGTCTCAGTGTTCAAGTCGAAGTTGAAAACGTATTTATTTAGTCAAGCCTTTTATCAGTAGATTTTCTTTTCTTAGGTAAAGGAGCAGATCTGGAGGGAATATGGATATGGAGTGTTTGGTAAACTGGGATATTTGTATGCTGTCGTCCCCTCACTTTCACACGTTCACTCAGGTTCGTTGACGGTGGTGTGGTGGGTCGTCTCTTATTCCAGAGATCCCTCATGTCTGTGTTACCTTCTGGTTCTCCCTTTTAGCTATGCTGCCATATCGAGTCTTGCCGGAGTCCAAACTGCACAGTGACATTAACTTTCATATAACAATAAAGACACATAATAATCCATATCCTTCTCCTCCTGTCACCCCTCTTCTCTCTCTCTCGCTCTCTCTCTCTCTCTCGGTCGAGTTAAATATGCTCCTGAGGTTCCAGTGACCACTGTTCCTGCCCCTCCCCCCTTTGTGGATCTTCCCACTTCGTCCAGGCCTGCCTCTGGATAGTGTTTTCTTCGATTGGAGGACACTCTGTGCAGCTTGGGACGGTTTCTCATCAACACCTTGGGTGGTTCCATGAAATTCCGGAGTAAGAACGGGCGCTTTGAGGATGGATTAGACTGTAGCTAATGTCAACAGTCTGCTACATTTACTCAGGACTTCATTTCGCTTCTGATCATCTTCACTGTACCCCGCAACATCGTATATCTGCTATAAATGGACATTCAGTGCAACCCAGATGAGGATGGGTTCCCTCTTGAGTCTGGTTCCTCTCAAGGTTTCTTCCTTATGCTATCTCGGGGAGTTTTTCCTTGCCACAGTCGCCACTGGCTTGCTCATCAGGGACAAACTTACTTATGAAGAACATATTCACTTTTAATCACCACATTTTCTGTGTAAGCTGCTTTGAGACAATGTTCATTGTTAAAAGCGATATACAAATAAAAATGAATTGAATTGATATATAAGAGTGGAGGAAGGTGCACACAGGTTATATGTAGGAAATGCAACCTGAATTAGAATGGAGACTGTAATGTGTTGGCTGGGGACAGTGTAGCTAAACAGCATTGGATGGTTGTCTGTAGGATGGTTTTAGGGGTGAAGAAGATGAGGAAAGTAAGGACTGAAAGGAGAATAAGATGGTGGAAACTGGAGGAAGACTCTAGTGTAAGGTTCAGGGAAGAGGTCCAACAGGGGCTGTGGTGGTCAAGAGGAGCTAGAGGAACTCCTACAGAAGTGATAAGGGAGACAGCTAGAAAGGTACTTGGTGTGACCTCTGGGGCCAGTTGTTAAAAGGTAAGATGATCGGATTTTGGTTATCGGATTGGATAAAATCTTAAAAATGGGTTGTTCAAAAGGGAAAGAAGGAATCTGAAATCAGATTAGATCATGGAATCCAATCCTAGTTTTTATCTGGATCAAAACTTCAGTTTGTGTTGTTCAAAACTTGTCAGTAGGATCTGGATAACTTTGATCCAAAAAAACAGGATTATCCTGATCCCAACAGGGGGTAGGATTTCGAGGTGGATTCCAGGAGGAACATGTAGTAAAACCTTAAAATTGGTCAAATAATACATTTGTATCATTTAGTGTATATACTTTTATTTATATTTTGCACTTGACTCGTGTAACCGTTGTAACAGTGATAAAGTAGATATAGTAGACATAAGCAACCAATTAAGCTATTCAGTATAGTAAAGTAAAAAATAATGAAATATGAAATAATCCCCCAAACAGATTTCAATAACAAACAAAAATAATATATTCCATTTTTCTGTCATTCATCACCGTATATTAATTTCAAAGAAACAATCATCAGAGATGAGCCTGTCAAAAATAATGTCTAACAATTGCATCCCTTACTATATGTCCAGTCAGTCCCTCATTCTGACAGAATGACAGGTTGGTCTGGTTCTTAAACAGGCTCAGGTGCATCATAAACATCATCACAGAAAGGGACATTGCGCCTGGTAGCGATGTTGTGCAGGACAATACACGCTAGTATTATGTTGCATGCGCCCTGTGGTTCCACTCGCAAGTAGTTAAGGCATGCAAAGCGTCTCTTCAGAACTCCATTTAAACGCTCAATTGCACATCTTGTTTTGCAATGAGCAGTGTTGAAGCGTGCCTGCGCAGGTGTGGTTGCTGCAAGAAAAGGAGTCATCTAATCTAGTCTTCTAATATTATGCCATCCGGTCGGTTGGTTTGGAGCTCTCTGTACAAAGCACTCTCTCTCAGGATACGTGAATCATAAACAGACCCAGGCCACTTCACGACACAGTTTGTGATGATGAGGTCAGCACCACCCACAAGTTGGATGTTGATGCTGCGCCTCCCCTTTCGGTTGATGTACTCCCAATCCCTCTCATTAAGGGTGCTTGGATATGCACATGAGTGCAGTCAATAACCCCAATAGTATTGGGCATGTTCCCCAAAAGAAAAAACTTGTGCTTGGTCTGGGCAATCTGGACATCCTTTGGAGGTGAAACAAACTGATTGACCAGGCTGGCCAATGCAATTGACACAGCTTTCACTACATCACTCACAGTTGATTTGTCCACTCCTATATTGTCACCAACTACTTGGTAGAAAGTCCCAGATGCATAGAAGCGCAGACCAATGAGGACCTGTTCTTCCACAGACTGTGACTCCTTCGGGTTCTCCGTTGAAGTTTTGGCCTGACAAGGTCTGCAATGTACTCAATATCAGCATTCCCAAAGCGAAAGCGAGCATACAGTTCTTCAGTGGTGTATTGCTCCAGTGGTTGTGCATGCTCAACATACACCCTTTGACGGTATCCTCTTCCACCAAAACGGTGGTAGCGATGGACAATACTTGCCATGTCAGTGCCTCTCTCGAAGTCCTCTGAGAAAGGCTGAATATAAGATGGCTGTCAAATATCCACACACCAGTTGGCTGACGTGCTGTGGCTTGTGTTCAATTAAATCAATCATGCCAAAGGCCTATAAATTCTATGTTCACTGCAACAGATGATGTGGCACCATGGACTCAAAAGGACCTAATTTCACTGTTGCAGAAACCCATGAACTGCTGGAGGGTGTTAAGTGCCATTATGCCTCAATAGTAGGAAGCTCTGTTGTGAGTGGAATGGTGACTAACAAAAGCAAGAAAGACATTTGGGTTGAAATCACCCAGAATGTGAATGAAATGGGGTCTTGCCAGAAGAGGACCTTGGAGCAAGTGAAATTTAGATGGAAGAATCTGAGGGCCAGAACAACAAAGGACCTTGCTGAAGCAAAAAACACCCAAACAGGCAACAAACCCTTTAAGAAAGGTGAATATACAGATGTGGTTCTGGACATTATTGGAGGTGAGAACTCTAAAGCTCTGCACGGGATTCAAGGTGTTGTAGGGGATGGTGAACCTACAATTGTAGAGGAAAGTGAGCCAGTTCCTCCTCATGCAGAGGAAACATTCATTCTGGATCTCAGCCCTATTATTGAAATACATCCTGGATCCTCACTGGTAGAGCCAGCAGTCACAGGAGCTCAGAAAAGAGGCTTGAAGCGTCCTTTTACCGAATAATAATGATGATGCCTATGAATTACTTCTAAAACGAGAGACTGAAAGAGCAGAAGCACAGATACTCCTGGCAGAGGAACAAATCAACCTGACCAAACTGCAGCAAACCAAAGCAAAACTTCAGATCCGCCTCCTAAAAGCAGAGCTTGGAAATGCTGGTCACCCCTCCTCAGATGAAAAGAACCCTGAACAATCTTTATTTTGTTAACTATTGGACATTTAGCCATTTTATTTTTTTTAACACATTTTCAAAATATTTTATATAGTTTTTATACTTTATTTACTTTACTTTATTTATCAGTCTTCTTTTTCCTTTGTATTATTTTTCTCCCCATCCTATTCTCTCATGCCGGACCATCGTAATAAGCATTTCACTGCATGTCGTACCCTGTATGTATGTGTATGTGACAAATAAAATTTGATTTGATTTGATTTGATTATCCACAATGTATTTGTTAATGTATATTTGTTTTTTATTTTTTGTGACTCAGATGAGGGGTCATAAAAGAAATTATGAATGGAAGTGGGTGTTTGTTATTTTTATAACCATTTAGAGCACAGGAAATCCGGATTTGGTAATCTTGAAAACTGTATATCTGGATCAGGGTGATCCAGTCCAATGTTGCTTTGAAAAACCGGATTATTATGTGAAAAGACGGATTACCTGATCCTGAATAGGAAAAAATGGGATTTCCAAATCCGGATAATTTTGATACAGATTAAACTTTTTGAACATCTGGCCCCTGGAAATAGAAAGGAAGACAAAGAGACATGGTGGTGGAATGAGGAAGTGCAGGAAAGCATAAAGAGAAAGAGGTTGTAAAAACAGAATTTAGATCAGCAGTGAGATGAGAAAAGTAGGGGCATGAGTACAAGGAAATGCGGCAGCAGGTAAAGAGGGATTTGTCAAAAGCTAAGGAAAAGGCGTATGAGATGTTGTATGAGAAGTTGGACACTAAGGAAGGAGAAAAGGATTTGTACTGATTGGCCAGGCAGAGGGACCGAGCTGGAAAGGATGTGCTGCAAGTTAGAGCAATAAAGGATGGAGATGAAAATGTGTTAACTAGTGAGGAGAGTGTGTTGAGAGCTGCTGATAAATGAGGAAAATGAGAGGGAGAGAAGGTTGGATGATGTGGAGATGGTGAAGCAGGAAGTGGATAGGATTAGTAAAAAGGAAGTGATAGCAGCGATTTAGAGAATGAAGAGTGGAAAGTCAGTTTGGACCAAATAACATACCAGTAGAAGTGTGGATGTTTAGGACATGGCAGTGGAATTTTTACCCCGGTTGTTCAACAAATTGATCAGTCACACCAAATCAAATTTTCAAATCAAATCAAATTTTATTCATCACATACACATACATACAGGGTACGACATGCAGTGAAATGCTTTATACGACGGTCCGGCATGAGGGAATAGGATGGGGGAAAAAGAAAAGAAGGCAGATAAATAAGTATGAAGTGTAAAAAAAAAAAAAAAAAAAAAACCTACATAAAATAAAATTAAAGAATATAAAGATATAAAAGATATATAAAGATCTATAAATGTGAAACAAGGAGAAAAAGATGTATATACAAAAAAAATGGCAGTAAACAGTGAACAATGTGTAACAAAGTATAAACAGTAGACAATTTTAGTGGTGGGTTGTCCATAAAGTGTCCGTGTGCGGTATGGTGTGGTGTAAAGGTCCGTAAAGTGTCCATGTGCAGTATGGTGTGGTATAAAAATTGAATTAAATTAAATATAAAGTGCACTGTGCTGTGCAAGTCCAGAGATTAAAGTGTCGTGGTGCGAAAGGTGAGATATTTACAACAAATTTGTTCAACAAATTGATCAGTCACACCATGAAGTTATGGGAAAGAAGAGAAGAGGTGACTATCTGTGAGCAACAGTATGGTTTCATGCCGAGGAAGAGCACTACAGATGCATTATTTGCTTTGAGAATGTTGATGGAGAAGTATAAAGAAGGTCAGAAGGAGTTGCATTGTGTGTTTGTGCATTTAGAGAAAGTGTACAACAGGGTGTAAAGAGGAGTTGTGGTATTTTATGAGGAAGTCTGGTGTGTCAGAGAAGTATTTGAGGGTGGTGCAGAACATGTATGAGGACAGTGTGACAGCAGTGACGTGTGCAGTAGGAGAAGTGAAGAAAAGAGTGCAGGCAGGGTAGAGTGAGGAAGAAGAAACTTTTTTTTTTTTTGTTTTTTTTATGCTTGTGGTTGAAAAAATTTGCATTTCTGGAGAAAACAGGCGATCGAACCCGAGAGTCACATACACTGGCGATCAAAATTGGAGAACAATTTATAAACAATTGAACAATTCTGAAATAATGTCATCTTCACTGCTCAACAGTTGAAGGAGTTTTTGTCTTGTCTATACCATGCTACCAGAACCCCTTTTCCACAAATTAACTAAGGCATTTAAAAAAAAAAAACATTATTTTGCAGAAAACACACTGATCAAAATTAGAGAACACTTTCAGATACCTCCCAGTTATTGGTGTTAATCTGGCACCTGGTGCTAATTTCCTTGATTATCTGTCAACCCCTATTTAACTGTCAGCCTACCTTCCAGTTTCACTGACTCTGCAAGATGGTGGGCCGTTCTAAAGTGACTGAAAGCCTCCGGCAGCAGGTTGTCCACATGAAGGCCAAAGGGATGACCCTATCAGCCATAGCAAGACAAGTTTGTCATTCCAAATCTGTGATTTCAAGAATATTGAATCTTTACAACATCACAAACTCATTCAAGTCCGCCAAGAAGGCTGGTCGTCCACGGAAGACAAATACAAGAGAGGACAGGATACTGCGGAGGATCTCAATGGGCAATCGTTTCCACACTGCAGCTGGAATTGCTCACCAGTTCAGCGCTGAACTGGGTAAGGATCTGTCTCGTCATACAGTGTCTCGACGTTTAAGAGCATTTGGACTGAAAGCTCAATCTGCAGTGACCAAACCTCTCATTAGCAGAAAGAATCAAAAGGCTAGACTAAGCATGTTGTGTGGACAGAGGAGAACTGGTCCAAAGTTCACTTCAGTGATGAAAGCAAGTTTAATTTATTTGGGTCCGATGGGAAACATTATGTTCGGTGACAAACTGGAGAAAGACTGAATCCAAAGTGTGTAAAGAAGTCAGTGAAAAGTGGAGGAGAAAGTGTCATGGTTTGGGGCATGTTTTCTGCAGCAGGAGTTGGGCCTCTTATACAGCTACATGGCAGAGTGAATGCAAATGTTTATCAGAACCTTCTTCAACAACATATGGTTCCTTCCATGCGTTCATCACCCAATCAGCCCGCAGTGTTCATGCAGGACAACGCTCCATGTCACACAGCAAAACGGGTAAAGCAGTTCCTTGAAACTGAAAACATTGAAATAATGACATGGCCTGCCCAGAGTCCTGATCTCAACCCAATAGACAACCTCTGGAAAATCCTTGGTGACAAAGTTATGGCCAAAGTTACACTTCCTACTAATTGCTGACTGTTATAACCTTCAGAAAATTTTGTTGTAATCTTTTTCCATGCTACAGTCATTGTTGTTCTCTAATTTTGATCAGTGTGTTTTCTGCAAAATAATTTTTTTTTTTTAAATGCCAAAGTTATTTTGTGGAAAAGGTGTTCTGGTAGCATGGTATAGACAGGACAAAAACTCCTTCAACTGTTGAGCAGTGAAGATGACATTATTTCAGAATTGTTCAATTGTTTATATATTGTTCTCTAATTTTGATCGCCAGTGTATATACATTTTTCTAGTATTTTCGACCCGTGTCCCTTAAATAAATCTTTAACGGACCTGTATGATATGCAGGCTTTATCGAGGTATAATGACATGGATAGAGTTGGTGAAGGCTTTTGAATAATTTGAATCAAATTATTAGTATGCATCTCTGGTGAGTAGGTTGTAATTTATTACCATTTTTTTTTATGTTTTTGTCATGTTGTTAGACAAATATTGGCTCTAAACTGCTCCAGATGATGTAGGTGCACAGTTGAGGTTGTGTAGAGGTTTGGAGTTGTCTTAACTGGGTTTCTTGCTTTAGTAAAATGTTATTCATGCGTCACTGCAAAACATATACAAACAATACAACAATTGAAGTACTGTGATGCAAACAAAAGAATACCCTAAATTACAACACTATTGTTTGGCTGGAGCAAAAATGCTTTACGGCATGTTGTTCAGTGGAGCCTTATCTTTCCTAATAAACCAGAATTTGCAGCAGTGGATGCGTTTTTTTTACTTTTTTTTTTTCAATAATTGTGAAGTACTGCATTTTTATGCATGTTGTTTGTGTGTACTGCTTACACAAATTCAGCAAATACATTTGTTATGTTTTCCATTGAAAAGCCGTGATCTAAAACCGATGGTTGAGGCTTAGACATTTACAATGATTTTTAGTTTGTCATTTTCACTGTTGTCCCTTTTCATTTAATGTATTGTTAAACATTAAGCTGAATACAATTGGATATTGGTAGCACGGGCGTATCGCTGAAGGCCATTATTAATATATTACATCTTTTACCCAGGGGCTGAATGTGATGGTCACTGTATTACCATGTAATTAAAGCTCTCTGATCATCAAGAATGACAAAGTACTAGATCTCATATTTTCCTGAAAACAAGTAGCTGAAACTTTTCGGGTTCTGAGATGACCTCGGTCCAGAGCAGATTGTCCCTCTGAGCAAACTTTCCTCAAAGACTGAGACTGTAAGGATGATCAGGATCCCTTGTTGATCCCAGACCTTGAGAACTTACATGCAACTTCATGAGGCCAGACCCCGAGAACTGCTATGCAACAAAACAATAAACTTTCTAATCTGATGAGATTATCTCTTTAATCCGAGGAGAAAAAGACATTTGTTCAGCTGCCCACTCACCCATCCTTGAGCACACTCTTCCCCTCCTGGGGAGATAGCCGGGTCATGGAAAGGTGACTTAGAAGTTCCCAGAATTCAAGCTACTATACTTGTATAATGTAATAATTACATTTTAGGAATGTATGCATTTTTACCTCCACATGTTTGGTATCATTTTAAAGATCTAAGTGTGATTGGAAATATTATCTCAGTCCCATATCAGTTGAACAGTCCTCAGGTTTGGGGAAATTGTCCTACTGACATAAGGGTTGCCCCTGAGAAGAACCATACCAGGTGTTGGTTTTACGCTAGGTGACATTTGGTTTTTAGGTCACCTCCTGTCCCAAGAAAGGGTTTGCAAAGCTTTTATTACAAACCCGATTCCTAAAAAGTTGGGACACTACAAATTGTGAATAAAAACAGAATGCAATGATGTGGAAGTTTCACATTTCAATATTTTATTCAGAATACAACATAGATGACATATGTTTAAACTGAGAAAATGTATAATTTTAAGGGAAATTTTTTTTATTTTAAATTTCATGGCATCAACACATCTCAAAAAATTTGGGACAAGGCCATGTTTACCACTGTGTGGCATCCCCTCTTCTTTTTATAACAGTTTGCAAACTTCTGGGGACTGAGGAGACAAGTTGCTCAAGTTTAAGAATAGGAATATTGTCCCATTCTTGTCTAGTACAGGCTTCTAGTTGCTCAACTGTCTTAGGTCTTCTTTGTCACATCTTCCTCTGTATGATGCGCCAAATGTTTTCTATGGGTGAAAGATCTGGACTGCAGACTGGCTATTTCAGTACCCGGATCCTTCTTCTAAGCAGCCATGATGTTGTAATTGATGCAGTATGCGGTCTGGCATTGTCATGTTGGAAAATGGTCTTCCCTGAAAGAGACTACGTCTGGATGGGAGCATATGTTGTTCTAGAACTTGGAAATAACTTTCAGCATTGATGGTGCCTTTCCAGATGTGTAAGATGCCCATGACACAGGCACTCATGCAACCCTATACCATCAGAGATGCAGGCTTCTGAACTGCGTCTGAGTGCTGATAACAACTTGGGTTGTCCTTATCTTCTTTAGTCCGGATGACATGGCATCCCAGTTTTCCAAAAAGAACTTCAAATTTTGATTTATTTGATCACAGAACAGTTTTCCACATTACCATAGTCCACTTTAAATGAGCCTTGGCCCAGAGAAAATGCCTGCGCTTCTGGATCATGTTTAGATATGACTTCTTTTTTGACCTAAAGAGTTTTTGGTGGATTGTGTTCACCGACAATGTTTTATAGAAGTATTCCTGAGCCCATGTTGTGATTTCCACTAAAGTAGCATTCCAGTATGTGATGCAGTGCTGTCTAAGGGCCCGAAGATCACAGGCATCCAGTATGGTTTTCCGGCCTTGACCCTTATGCACAGCATTTGGGGAATTGGTGATCCTCTGCCCATCTTGACTTCTGAGAGACATTGTCACTCTGAGAGGCTCTTTTTATACCTAATCATGTTGCCAATTGACCTAATAAGTTGCAAATTGGTCCTCCAGCTGTTTCTTATATGTACATTTGAACTTTTCTGGCCTCTTATTGCTACCTGTCCCAACTTATTTGGAATGTGTAGCTCTCATGAAATCCAAAATGAGCCAATTTTTGGCATGACATTTTAAAATGTCTCACTTTCAACATTTGATATGTTATCTATATTCTATTGTAAAGAAAATAAGTTTATGAGATTTGTAAATCCTGCATTCCTTTTTTATTCACAATTTGTACAGTATCCCAACTTTTTTGGAATTGGGTTTGTACTTTAAATTTACGAGTATTTACGATGATTTGGTACGGTGGCTGAAAAGTGCAAAACATTAACAAATCAGAAAACAAATTAACAAATTAGAAAACACTAACAAATCCAAAAACAAAATAACAAATCTGCAAACACATTAACAAATCCGAAAACACAACGACAATTCAGACAAACCGGAAAAGATAGGTATAGTTTGTGAATGGAACACTTACCGATCATTGGACGAGGCACCTGTCATTCAAGATATGCAGGAAGTATGAAATCTTATAACTTTGTTTTTTTTTACGTGTAAAGTTCTCCAGTTACTTTAAACAATTTTTTATTTCGACTAGTGCACCTTTAAATATAAGAAAATAACAGAAGTAAAAATTGGCAAGCAAGGATAAACGTCTCTAGCTTACGGATGTAACCCTAGTTCCCTAAAGAGAATGAGATGCTGCGTAGAAACGCTTTTGGAATGCCCCCGCGTTTTTCACAATCTGAATCATAAGTAAAATCTGGCCAATAGGCAAGTCATCGGTGGGCGACGTCGCGCAAACCCGGAAGCTACAAAACGGCGGCGCGATGGTAGCGGTCTTAGCTTCTGAGAAAGGTGAAGGTAAGTGCTTACAGGGATGCAGGGAGTATGGCCCGAGATGCAGCGTCTTGTTCCCTCAGGGAACTAGGGTTACATCCGTAATTTAGAGACGTTCCCTTTCAGGAACTCGAGCTGCATCAAAACGCGTTGAGAACGAGTATACCATCGCACCATACTGACCAGTCCCTGCCTAAAATTTCTGGGCAACACCAGCGTGCAGGACAGAAGAGATTGGAGTGGCTCCAATGTTGAGGTCGTAAAACCTGACAAAGGTCAACGGGGTGGACCAACCCGCAGTGTCGCATATGTCTTGCAGGGGCACCCCTGCGGACCAGGCCGTAGAGGCCGGCATACTCCGGGTCGAATGAGCCTTGACTTTGAAAGGAGTGGGAAGACCAGAGGACTCGTAACCAACCAAAATCACTTTCACAATCCATCTACTGAGTCTGCTTATTGGCAGGAAAACCTTTCCTATGAGGGCCATAGCAGACAAACAGCTGCTCTGACCTCTTCCAAGGACTCGTCCTGTGGAGGTACGTATCCAGTGCTCACACTTGACAGATTCGATTCTACTTCTCCTGGTCTGAAACTAGAAAGGGAGGAGGGCAGAATGCCTGCAACACGACAGGTCATGAGGGAGCCGTAGGGATCTTAGGTACATACCCAGCTCTAGGGTAGAGGAACGCACTGGCCATGTCAGGGGTAAACTCCAGGAGAGACAGGGCCACAGACAGGCCTGTAGGTCCCCGATCCTTTTAAGGGAGGATATCGACAAAAGGAAGGTGGTCTTAATCAACAGGTACCTAAGGGCCACCTCGGCCAAAGGCTCGAAGGGGGGCTCAGATAGAGCCGCCAGCATGACAGCCAAATCCCACACAGGCACTCTGGATCATAACCCGGCCTCAGTCGCCGGGTAATGCGCAGGAAACGTGTCATGAGAGGGTGTTTCCCTAGCGACTGTCCCGCTGGCGGGGTACTATAAGCCGCCATAGCGGACACGTAAACACATGGACAGGGCCAACCCTTTTGCAAACTGTTCTTGTAAGAACTCCAAAACTGACCCAACCGGACAGTTGACTGGGTCCAACTTGTGGTGCTCACACCACGTGGAGAACAGCTGCAATTTAGCGGCATACGATCTCCTCGTGGAGGAAGCGCTGGAATGGAGTATGGTCTCAACTACCTCAGTAGAGAGACCAGCTGCTAGAAACCGTGCCCCCTCAGGGGCCACAGCCATAGCCTCCACAACTCTGGGCAGGGAGTGAATCAGGGTTCCCCGGCCTGTGAGCGGAGATCCCTAATCTGCACCATGGCTTTCAGCCCCAGTGGGGCTGGGTGAGAGAGAGAGAGAACCAGAGGGGGGACAGTGCGAGGTCTCCCGGGTCGCAAACAGATCTACCTGGGCTCTCAGGGTGGAGCCTCCATTCCCCAGGCCTCGGCCCTTGCCTCGAAAGGGCGTCCGCTCTCCAATTCAACCAGCCCGGGATGTGAATGGCTCTCAGTTAAAGGAGTTTCCCTTTCGACCATAGGAGGATCCGGCGCACCAGCCTGTACAGGGGGCGAGACCAAAGACCCTCCTAGCAGTTGATGTATGAGACCACCGACATGTTGTCCACACGAACTAGCACGTGGTGACCTCTCAGGTCCCGGAAGAAGTGTCGGAGTGCAATAAGCACAGCCATCATCTCCAGGCAGTTTATGTGCCATGAACAATGCAGCTCATCCCACTGACCTTGGGTGGAATGGCCACTCATGAGCGTCTGTTGTCAGTGTTACGCTACGACAAGGTGCTCCCAAGATGGGGCCTTGAGACAGAAACGCCAAAAGGAAGGCCCTCCATATATCCAAAAAGCCACTTTGTGAAGGTGCTGGGCGAGAGCGCTAGGCCAAAAGGAAGGACCCGATATTGGTAAGCCTCGCCCCCAAAAGCAAAGCCTGGATTCGCCATCCTTCTTCGTAACCACGAAGTACCAGCTGTAGTAGCCTGACTCTCTGACCAAGGGGGGAACCACCTTTATGGCCCCTTTTTTCAGGAGGTGCGCACTTCCTGTTCCAGGACCAAAGCCTGCCTGAGGCCCACCACGGTGGGACACATCCCGTTGAACGGTGGAGCAGAGGACCCGAATTGAATCATGTAGCCCACCTCCATCGTACACAGGACCCACGGAAACACAACCGGCAGCCCTTCCCAGGTTGCCCGGAAATTCCTCAGGGGAACCAAACTCTCGAGGCCGGTCTCTGACCCACCCTGGCTGGAGCAATAACCTGCAGCTGTTGGAAGCTCCGGAGAGGCGGCGGGTCTCCCCCACCCGCAGCAATCCCTTGGGCGTAAATGGAGAGAGACACCCGCTGGAGGGAAGCTGTGCC
Organism: Silurus glanis; assembly: GCA_014706435.1. Taxonomy (NCBI): domain Eukaryota; kingdom Metazoa; phylum Chordata; class Actinopteri; order Siluriformes; family Siluridae; genus Silurus; species Silurus glanis. The sequence continues at coordinate 814,800 of JAAIIK010020256.1, forward strand.
CTAAAGCACATCTTGTGGCAGGGCTAACAGCGTGGCCTCCTGTGCCGAAGCATCTGATCAGGGAACCAACCCCTCGGGGCTGGCCCCAGACCTTCTCAGAGCGGCCGGGGTGACGCCCTGCAGCCGTTGAGGCCTCCTCAGAGGCAGTGGGTCCCACACCACATGCAGCAATTTCTTGTTGCGGAGACGGGGTGAACACCTGCTAGGGGGAGGTTGCGCTCCACGACACAACCTGAGGCAGACCTAACAGCCTGGCCTCCTGGTGGAGTTGAGGAGGCACGGGCACCATGCAAGGTGCAGGCCGACCCCCTCAAAGCAAGGCACTTCGATAGTCAGGGCCACTTCACCACCGCCTGTTTGTTAGAGAAGACGACCACCCTCAGGTTGGCCGGCTCCTTCAAACCGGGCACAGACCATCCACAATGCTCCATTTCTGGTCTTTGCGTTGCCTGGCTATGCTAGCCTGGGGACCCCCAACAGAGCGACGAGGGAGGAACCGCTTAAAAGCCGCCGACTGTTTCGCCGACTCCTAAAACTTGCCAAAAAGGCTAGAAGTAGCTATCAGGGCATCCAGCAGAAAAGCCCTGTCCCTTATCCAATAAGGTGAGCCACAGATGCCTTTCTGTGGCCACTAAAGCTGCCATAGATCGATCCATGGCCTGCGCCGTGTCCTTGGTGGCTCTAAGGGTTAAGTCCACTGCGCGGCATAACTCCTTAACATCGTCAGCCCCAGAGATAAAACCCTCGTCCAACTCATGCAGCAGCTCGGCCTGGTATGCTCGCAACACACCCATCATTCGGAGGCAGCCCGCGGCCTGGCCTGCTGCCACATAAGCCTTACTTACTAAGGCCGAAGTGGCTTTCAATGGCCTAGTAGGCAATACCGGAGCCTTCAGTGACTCAACACCTGGGGAGAGATAGCTAGCTAGCATATACTCAATTCTGGGCATCTAACTATAGCCACAATTCTTAAACCCAATAATATCCACATACAGCTAACCTTTCGGGGAGAAAGAACGGGCCGTATTTGGAGTCTCCCAAGACCTGGACACCTCGCTGTGCAGGTCGGGGAAAAACAGGAGGCCCCGGCATGGAGGGTGTGACATGGGACGCAGGAAACGCTTATCCAGCTTGCTGGGAACACGCTGCTTCTGCTTCTCACCCGGCGAAGCTATCTCCAGCTTGGACATGGCTCGCGTCACTACCTCCAGGAGCTCCTCAAACAGCGAGGAGGAGCCCGCGGGCTCGCTAGCATCCGAAATCTCTCCCTCCTCGGAGGAAGGGAAACAGAGCTCCTTGCCACGTGCACCGGGAGAAAGACACACCTCAGCGGGAGCACAGCCCGGCAGGGGAGGCTGGAGAGGACTCATCTGTCACCATACTTTCTGCTAGGTTGGCCTGCAAGCCCTATGACTTACAGCGGCGCTTCGCCTCGGCGAGAGTGGGACCTGAGCCGCGAGGGAGAGCACTCTCCTCGAAGAGTGATCTCCTAAAGCAGAGAGTGCGAATAGCCAAACGGCTACAGCACATACAATCGTCTCTCGAGAGAGCTGATTGAGCATGCTCCACTCCCAAACAAACAATGCACAGCTCATGAGTATCACCTCCGGTAATGAACAGGGGGCAAGGAGGGACACACATGCGAAAGCCTGTCTGTTTAGCCATGTTGCACAGATTAAAACAAAAAGCGCTTACCTGAACAACAGAAGCTAATGCCGCTACCATCGATCCGCTGTTTTGTAGCTTTCTGGTTTGCGCGATGTCACCCGCCAATGACGTCATGACTTGCGTATTGGCCGGATTTTACACGATTCAGAGTTTGAACAACGTGGGGGCATTCCCAAAGCGTTTCGACTCAGCTAGAGTTCCTGAAAAGGAACTGTTGTATTTCCTGTATATCTTGAATGACAGCTGTCTTGTCCAATGATCAGTTAGTGTTTCATTTGCAAACTATACCTACCTTTTAGGGTTTGTCTGAATTGTTGCACCAAAACACATTAACAAAAATCCGAAAACACAACGACAATTCAAACAAATCGGAAAAGGGTGGTAGTTTGCAAATGGAACACTTAAAGATCATTGGACAAGACACCTGTCATTCAAGATATACAGGAAGTACAACAGTCTTTCTTTTTTTATTATTAAGCAATTAGCCATTTACAAACAATGTGGCAATAACAAGTACAATTTACATTACAATACACAGAATGCAAAAAAACGTTGTTTTTACTTTCAAGTATTTAAATTTGTGTATATAGATTCAGAAGTATATTATTAACAAGAAAATCTTATTTATTTTTCATTACAAGTCCAAAGATAATGTCCTTCACAGTGGAATTTCTTAGATGGGGAACCTTTGGTCAAAGCCAGTTATGGATATCAGACCATAAAGCGTCTGAAGTACAACAGTCTGTGGCAGGAGAAAGTTGGAACATGTGTAAAAGTGTACAAAAATAATCTTTGTCATGATATACTGCAGCATCTCCAACATCACTGCATATGAATGTCCATCCTCAAAGTAGATTTGAATTAATTCCATTTTCTCCTTGCTTGCCAATATTTACTTCTGTTATTTTCTTAACTAAAGGTGCACTAATCGAAATAAAAAATATTTTAAAGTAAACGGAGAACTTTACACATGTGCAAGAAACAAAATTATAAGACTTCATACTTTCTGTATATCTTGAATGACAGGTGTCTCGTCCAATGATCGGTAAGTTTCCATTGACAAACTATGCCTACCTTTTCCGGTTTGTCTGAATTGTCGTTGTGTTTCCGGATTTGTTATTTTGTTTTTGGATTTGTTACTGTTTTCTAATTTGTTAATTTGTTTTCTGATTTGTCTGTGTTTTGCACTTCTCGGCCACCGTAGTTTGGGTATTTGTGGAAATTTGGCAAAACACTCAGAACTCAAAACACTCAGGGTTCTGTAGTCAGAACTTCCCACACAGTTTCTGTGTGTTTCTATTGCCAGGTACAGTGACTCTACACAGTTCTTGTGTAAACTGTATTGCTAAACTATTTGGTGTTATGCTGATCATGTAACTTTTCCTATTATTTGTTTTAGATTTGACATTTGTTTATTGATTATTGCCTGGCAAATAAATGTAAAATTCTTGATTAACTCTTGAAATAATTTATATCTAGTTGATTATGTAGCCTGGTGTTACCGCAAATCTATGAGCAGGATAGTACAAACTGAAGGTTAATGAATGGATGGAGCATAGAGCACAACGTCTGGGACCTTCTGATTTCTGACTATCACTGACTTGGCAAGTTATAACTAAGTGTCATACATTATACATTATTCTTTATGCATGAGCAAGCGTTGAGCGGCCTACTTAAAAAATATTAGTTTACCATTATATCCTTTTGACTGAGATTCGGACTGGCCAATGTGCCTCCGTGAGCAGGTATTGTTAGCCAAGCACAAGGCTCTAAGCGACTCTGGGTCAAGTCAAGTTTATTTCTATAGCGCTTTTTAACAGACATTGTCTCAAAGCAGCTTTACAGAATTTTAAGAGTTAAGGTGTAAGGTGTCCATTTATCCCTAATGAGCAAGACATAGTGACAGTGGCAAGGAAAAACTCCCTTAGATGACATGAAGGAGAAATCATAAGTGTCCATAAGTTAATGATTATTTGAAAATACGGAATGTTTAGAATAATCTATTAAAATTAAAGAAGAAATACCACCAATAAGGTGATCAGCTTGAATTAGATATTTTCAAGTTAAATCATTATTATAAATTGGAGTCAAATTAGAGGTAAAAAATTTGATTAATGTAACAACGTGCAATCCATGCTAGTAATCTTTTACATCAGCACGAGAAAGACTAACACGCAGCATACCTTCACCCACACCAGTGGATTCCGTCGTTGGGCCATTGGGTGAGCACCCTACAAGACAAAGTTTAGCCTCCTGTCTCTCGACCGGGTTCGCCTATATTTTTTTAGGGATCCCTGATGCTCCAGATAGTCCCTGATGTATTTCTCCCTGCTTTCCTAAACAGGCACATTGGGCAGGTAACCCAAGGCTTCCTGCTTTTCTTTTAAAAATACGCGAACACAGACTTGCTACTACTTTTATCGAAGTGCCATACCTCTGTAATTTTAGCCACCCTGAACCACATCTCCAAGGCCTTTCTAAATTCTACCGTAACCAAAAGCCCTGTCAATGCTCTAGCCTTGTCATGTACGCACAACGGAAAGTTAAATTTACTGTGTGCGCATTTGTAAGGTAAAAGGAGACCACAGGGTGGGTAGATGGTGGCACTGATTAAACCAAAGTAATTTCTAGGATCTCCAAAATCTTTCTAGATGAAGATAGGATGTTCTAAAGGGTAAGGTTAAGTACTGTTTATGTAGGAATACAGGGAAGTGACATCGATGTAGTACACCATTTCCCCAGGCTGTCTCAACTTAACATCGCTTGTTCTACTGCCGAAACGTGAACGTGTTGTATCACATCGCCACGACTGGCTACCAATCTCACCTCGTCAACCACTTCTCGAACGAGCCTCTCACGTTTTAATAAAAAATTTGGATACGTCTCCCAGTAGGGGAACGGTTAACACGCTTTTAATTTTTATGGTGTTAAAGTTCTCATGCAAGGTGATTGACATCACTTTCAGCTCCTCTAAACCCTTCTTCGTGTTATTCCTCTTTACCCTTACCTTACGCTACAATGCCACCACCTTCTGCCTGTTTGCATCTCTTATCTTTTTCTCCCTCTTCTACCGCTTCATCGGCCACACCCAAATCCCCATACCGATTTCTCTTTCACCCCCTTTCTACCCCTTCCTCTGCTCCCTCAACAACTTCTCCCCATCTCCCTCTCTCTCATCCCCAGTAGCTTCCGGTATGACAAGGCCTTCACCGCCTGCCTGTGCACCGGACGTTGGCATCTCGTGTGATGGGGGTTGGCTGACGAAGGGCCCGATTTATACTCTGAATAGCATTTCTTTTTCACCTGAAGTGAATCATCTTGTTGATTTAGACCAAGGTGAAACACCCTGGTGAAAAAGGCCCGGCAGCGTCTGTACCATCTGAGACACTTAAGGGAATTTAAACTACCCTCTCAGGTGCTAAAGACTTTTTACACTTGCACCATTGAGAGCGTTCTGACAGGTAGCATCACTTCCTGGTTCGGGAACAGCACCATGCAGGACAGGCAAGCCCTCCAGAGGGTGGTGCGTTCAGCTGAACGAACCATCCACACCGAGCTCCCTAACCTGCAGGACATCTACAGCACACAGTGCCGGACCAGATCCAGGAAGATTGTGAAGGGCCTCAGCCATCCCAACAATGGACTCTTTTCTTTGTTGCGTTCAGGGAAAAGCTTCCGCTCCCTGAAAGCAAACACAGAGAGACTGTGGAGGAGCTTCTTCCCGCAGGCCACCTTAAATTTTTACTGTATACCAATCATACCTTGTATATACACATTTTTTGCGACCTGTTGGACCTGTTGGACTTACGACTGTTTTTTCGGTCCCTATTTACGTCGTAAGTTGCGGTCTACCTGTAGATACACACTCTATAAATATTATATATATTTTTTGTCTAAAAGCTTGTCAAACACTCATAACGCTGTCACTGCCAGATTCTTCATCGCAATCCTCTGTATTAATACCGCATATTAATACCCATTTTACCCAAAATATTAGCCACCTTATTTCATCGTATTGGAAGAATACCAGTGGTAATGACCTGTCCAGAACTTGTATGTGTGCGTATGCACACGGAGACAAAAAAGGATCACGGTTTTTGTATAAAATATAGTTTTAGTATATTTTCTTCACATATTTTTTATTTACAAGGCTATGGGTATTGCTAGAGAACATGATATCAGCAGAATGGCATCACCGAGTTGTACCCAATCTTCTGCGCCCCTGTAAACCAAGCCATACCATCCCTTGTCCCACATGAATATAAACGTTGCATACATATCAGTTATATAAAGGGCAGCCGTGATAAATTTGTACAATAGGAACAAATGGGGTGTGTGGGAACGTGCAATACATTGTATGTTTTTTCATACAAACTCAATCTTTTGAATATCAACCAACAACTGTTCATTGCGTGCACATGTGCGAACGAAACTAAGCTGAAACTCAAAACTAGACACTGTGTGTGCTGTGTGTGAGCTGACCCTAAAGGGGTAAGGGGGGAGGGACTGGAAACAAAACAAAGACTCGTGCGCATAGACTGGGGGCAGGCGAGTCACCATGGACAGGACAGTTCTGGTTTGTCATTTAACTCAATAATCAGACTTTGCTGATGCTTTCTCAACTTTAATCAACCACTCTCAGCTACATGCTCACAAACATCTCATTCTGGTTCTGTTCTTGAAATATCAATACACTGCATCCCACCCTTTTTTAATATTTAAGATATATAATATCTTTGTTACTGTTACTCTTAACTGACTAAACAATCAACAACTTGCAAACTTACTACATAAGCATGTCCTTAAAACAAGTAGGTTTCTTTAATGCTCTGCCACTATGAGTAGTCAAAGGGTTGCTTGATGGGTCTGGTACTGTACAGTAACTTAAGAACTGTGACACTTCAGAGGAATTTTACTTGACCAATATCTCTTGAGTTCTTTAATGACTTTATTTCTCTGCAGGTCCCGGCATACTGATCTCTAACTGAAAGGGTACATGATGCATTTCTCACAATCTTAGCGCCATCCTCTGCATTGACCATTTCTAAGGAATTGTCCAATGTGTGCCTCAGCAGTACATCTCACTACTAATATCTCTGTACTTACAGTCTAGGTTGCCATCTTCCATACTCACCACATATAATATGTCTCCCAACCTTAAGTTGATATTAGTAGTGAGATGTACTGCTGAGTCACACATTGGACAATTCCTTAGAAATGGTTTGATAGAAAATGTGATTTCTATGACATAATTCCAACACACATTTTTATCTACAGTACTTTTTCAGTGTTGCTAGAGTGCTGTACATTTCACTATAGCATAAATATCATGCTTGTTAATTGTGGTATTTATGTTATACTGCAACCTACAGCACTCTAGCAACACTGAAAAAGTACTGTAGATAAAAATGTGTGTTGGAATTATGTCATAGAAATCAAATTTTTAGGGGATCATTTAGACCATGATCCAATAAAAAAAAAGAGTAATTACTTTTAATTAATTACTTTAAATATTAGCTTTATTTTTTAATTAGAGTGACATTGTGCGCTTTTTCCTTTTTAAAAAATAGCATGCAGATGCATTTCCAGTGGAACTGTATAAAAACAAGAAAAACAAATCTTCACATTGCCCAATCACTAGTTATATTGCACTTGTGAGAAGTGTAAGTTAGAAAATCTCTGGTGGGGAATATGCTTGCATTAGGGGAGAGCATCGAGATTCAAGAGTTGGTTAGTGAGAGTTGTCCAATTTCTGCAGGCAAAAGTCTGGATGCCCTAGGTGGAGTTAGCAATCCCCAAACTCCAACATTAGAGCCCTCACAGCTGGGTGAGTGGGTGATAACTCGGTGGTAAACTTGTAAAGCTTATGATACCATGGCACCATGCTTTTCATGTATAACTTGTTTACTCTCTTCAGTGAATCACCTGCTGAGAACTTAGAGTTTTGGTTCAAGGAGAGTCTATTCTAAAGCATGTGAAATAAGCTAGCCTTTAGAGGCATCAGCAGCTCAGGTTATATGTATACTGTGAGGTGGTGTGCCAGACATAGCAGGTCATAGCAGGTTCCTAGGCAACCAGAGATTTTTTTCTCCGATAAAATTTTGTGCATTGAAAGTCAAAGTTTACTAATAGTAACATAATAGAAGTATGGAAATTATGGAAGGCAAATTGTTAGATGCAATAACATGCTATGGCTGCAACCCAAAGTCGTGTGAAGATACAGTGCTAAGCGTACAGGAGTACACCCTCTTCGAAAATCTCAATGAACACAAAAACAATTTCCAAAATGTTGACAAGACAAAGTTTAAAATACTTTCATGTTAAGTTAAACAGATGTTAGATGTTTTCAGTTTTAATCAAATTATGGTGATGCAAAAATGAGTACACCCCTCAACAAAAACTACTACATTTAGTACTTCGTATGGCCTCCATGATTTTTAATGACAGCATCAAGTCTTCTAGGCATGGAATGAACAAGTTGGCGACATCTTTTTCCATTCTTCAATAATTACCTCTTGTAGAGATTGGATGCTGGATGGAGATTGATGCTCAACTTGTCTCTTTAGAATTTCCCATAGGTGTTTGATTGGGTCCAGATCAGGAGACATACTTCCACTGAATCACTTTCACCCTGTTCTTCTTCAGAAATCCAACAGTGGCCTCAGATGTGTGTCTAGCATCTTTGTAATTTGAAAAAGTGCACAACGACCAAGGGCACGGAGTGATGGTAGCATCTTCTCTTTCAGTATAGAGCAGTACATTTGTGAATTAATGATGCCATCAAAAAAATGCAGCTCCCCGACACCAGCAGATCTCATGTAGCCCCATATATGGACACTGCCACCAACATGTTTCACTGGCGGCACCAGTGATTTTTCTTTGTATTCCTCACCTTTGTAACATTTTACAATTTTTAAGCCATCAGTTCCAAAAACATTTTTTTTGTCTCATTACTCTCTAGTCTCTGTCTCCTTGCATGTGTTGCTTGACCTTAGTGCAGCTTTGGACACTATTAATCATAATAACCCCTTGATAGACTAAAAAATGTTGTTGGGATTAAGGGAATGGCTGCCTCTAGGCCCTGGATTGTTAGCAGTTTGTATATGTAAATTATGACTAATTATAATTAAAATTATGACTACAGTTATTGATTACATTGTATCTCTGGATGGTCCTTCCTTTTTACAATGTGCAGTGGTAAATAATTTTGTCGTAATCATTGACTCTAGTTTTTCCTTTGAAGCTCATGGAGATAATGTTACTATCATAGACTTCTTTCATGTTAGAAATACTGCTAAGCTACCAGAACCAAAAACATCACCACATCACTCCTTTCTCACTTTTAGTTATATTAACATAGCTAGTCTTGTCAGTCCTTTACTTGCACCCTGAACATACATAATAGTTAAGGACACTGCAGTAACAATAAGTATACCTAATAATACATGTTTCTCTTCTCCCTCTTGCCCCCAATTTCCGAAGATCCATTAAGTTACTGAGCATGGTTACTGAGCATGGTTAACTTTGAAATGGATTTCTGTAAAGCTGCTTTGAGACAATGTCTGTTGTGAAAAGCGCTATAGAAATAAACTTGACTTGACTTGACTTGACTTAACTTACAGTCCATCTACATGGTTCTTAATTAACACTGCTTCGTCAGGAAAAAGTTCATAAACCAAACAGCAATATAATGCAATATAATTAATGGGCATTCACTGTCAGACAGATAAAAATGGATTCCCTTAAGAGTCTGGTTCCTCTCAAAGTTTCCCCCTCTCAAAAAAAAAAAAAACAGCTCAGGTATGGTTTCATGTTTATTCCTCAAACAACAAAACAAGCAACATAACCCTATTTCAGATCTTAAGTGAAATTAAAACCTTTTTACTAATAAAAAAGCATACTTACCTTCCAGCTCACAAAGTTGCTTAGCCAGAGTATCTTTAAATATTATCTGTCCGAGATGCATAGCTGTAGCCCTGAGAGAGAGAGAGAGAGATTATATTAAAACCACAGAGCATCAAATACAAGGACACTTGCCATTTTAAAAAGCTCAGAAGTTTCAGTACACTAGTGACTTGAACAATCTACCATTAAAAAAAAATGTTTTCTTCATTTGGAAGAGTAAAATTTTGATATAGCTGGCTTCCTCTAACAAATTTAGGAAATGCACTCTGTTCTTAGATTTAACATACTTTTTCCAGTGGCCTGAAAATCTAAGCTCTGATATAATTTTAACTAGAGTATATAAGCTGTAGCATTTATTGTTTTTGACAATTTTAACATGCTACTGAAGAAAAAACTGATCTGGTGGTAAAGGATTTAAGTGGACAGTGGACAAACACATACTTAATAAATCTATATGACACATTTTCCTTTCTACTTTTTTGGAAAAAAATAACACATTGCAAACTCAACTCCTTGAGGACATTAAAGGTGAAGTTGTTTATTACAGTCACTACATAAATACATGAAGTACATTCTCAGACATTTTATATAGTTTTTCCTGTTTGTAATGGAAATGAAATTTTGCTTAAAATCAAATTTAGTGTACGAATTGCCATGTGCTACTATTTTTTGAAGGTGGATGTTTTTAAATAGTAATCAAGGTCACATTCACCTTTGCTCTGCGTTTTTATGGTTGTTATCACCAAAATGTTCAGGTGATTCTGTTATTTAAGACATAATCCTCGATATTCTGCGGCTGCTCCCAAGCTAAAATTGATTAAACATCTTCCTGTGTTTTATTTGTTTGCAGCTAGTTTCGTGTTTGTGTCGAGGTTTAAATTTTACCTTGCCTAAAATAATCGTGAATTATCATTTTGTTTTCCTGTATTTTTTTCTTTGTCAGCTGTGTTTTATTTTTTTCTTTTTGGAAAAAGCTTTTTTCCTGTTTTAAAGCAGCAAACGGAGGCCATTCCTGGCAGAAGTGTCAACATGCACACAATACAGTAACCACAATAAGGTCCGTAATTTCTCTGATATGGCAATAATCTTAACCATCTTATTCAGTGTGTGAAATGTATAGTCAGTCTTTCTCCACCACAAGCAGTAATTTTATCTGTGAGAAGTGTAACCCTAGAAGTTAGTTAGCTCGCTGACCGAGAAGATCCTAGCAATAGAGGAATGCATCCAGAGTCTAGAGAGGATTAGTGAGTGTGAGAGCATTATCGTTTCTGCAGAATAGGGTCTAGATGCCTTAGGCAGAGTTAGCAATCCCCCGACTCTGCCAATGGAGCCCTCAAAGCGGGGCGAATGGGTGACATCTCAGCGGCATACTTGCAAAGCCAAAACTAAGACTTGCCCATGGGCGCACTATTCTTTTCCACTTCACGTCATCAGGTTTGGTCTTTTGTGAAGCACACACTGAAAAACCTGAAAGAGCTCTGGTTATAGGAGACTCTATTCTGAGGCACGTGAAATTAGCTAAGCCTTTAAAAACACCAGCAACACAGGTTAGATGTATACTGGGGGCCAAGGCACCAGAGATAGCAGGTCAGCTTAGGTGTCTCTAAGATTTTTACATAGGAACGAATGATATACGCCTTCGAGAGTCAGAGGGTACTAAGAGAAACATTATAGAGGTGTGTAAATTAGCAAAGGCAATGTCTGATGCCATAATCTGCTCTGGCCCCATCCCAATGCTGCAGGACAGTATAGTTTACAGCAGATTATGATTTCTGAATTGCTAGCTGTCAGAGTGGTGCTCCAAAAACTATGTGGGCTTCATAGATAATTCAATTGATTTTAAGGGGGCAATGCTGGCCTGTTAGGGTGGAATGGTATCTATTCTACTTGGAAAGGTGCTGCTCTGATTTCTTACAGAAGATATATTATAGAACAGGACTAGTTAGCCAGTGACTATCCAGAGTCAAGGCCAGGGAGCAGACAAACAGGCTAATCCAACCGTCTGCTAGCTGCAGTCATCGCTCAGGGTCCATCATATTGAGACTGAGTCTGTTTCCCAAGCGAAACTAAAATCTAGAAATTTTGCAGAAAGTTTAAGTAACTTAATTAACATTAAAATAGATATGGCTGAATGCTAAACAGAACCTCTGGTCTAAAGATAGGGCTGTTCAATTTTAGATCTCTTATGTCAAAAGTGCTAATTATGAATTAAATTATTATCAATCAGGATTTTAATGTACTGTGTTTAACAGAAACTTGGATCAAATCAAACATATATCTAGCATTAAATGAAACTAGTCCTACTGGGTATAGTCTAAATGGCTAAGGAGGCAGCGTAACAGTTATTTATAATAACAATCTGAGCATCACACAAAAAAGTTGCACACAAATTCCCATTCGAAGTTAGTTACACCAACATATGTAGAGACAAACGGTATGTAGCTTCCAAAAACAAGTCTAGTCAGGGCCCTATTCTGATTTTCTCATAATATTTGCAGATTTCATTTTGAACCTAGCTACTTCATTAGACAAAACTTCAATTGTCTGATTTTAATATTCATATTGTAATCAGAAAGACCCATTTAAGAACAGACGCTGTGTCCATTCAAGATTCAGTAGGAATAAATCAGTGCCAATCAATGTCATAGGACCCACTCATAGTGGTAGACACACTCTTGATTTAAAACTAACCTTTGAATAAAATATAAAAAATATATAGTCATAATTTGGCAGTCAAAGCTTATGTACTTTATGTACATTCAGATCAATTACCACAGCAAGTTTCATCAATAATCTTCCAGAGTTATCTACATTAGTTGGATCACTGTCTGATCCACAAATCTCAACTGGGCTACTGAATGTTTGGAATCAACATTGTATTTCACTCTAGATGATGTAGCTCCCTTAAAACTTTATGTATTAGAGACAAAAAATTAGCACTGTGGTATAATGATTATACATGCACCTTAAAACAGACCACTCTGAAATTTGAAAGTAAATGGTGTCAATCTAAATTTAAAGTATTTCAAATAGAATGGTTTTGCGGCACGCACTTCCTAGTCGGAGCCCATCACTCGTTATATAAGTACCTCAACACTTTAGCTCATAGCCAGATTATTTTACCGGCTCCCGCGCCCCTAAGGTTATTCTTGCCACCCTTGCTCTGCTTGCTCCTTTTTTATATTAAACTGTGTTTTCTCCATACCCCTGTGGCATCCTGCATTTGAGTCCTACCATACAGTCTTCACTCAACCAGTCACACCCACGCTCATTGACACCTGCATTATAGAAAAGCTCTCAGTGCTGTGAGATCAGCATATTTTTCTAACCTCATAGAAGAAAGAAAACATAAATTTAGACTTTTATACAGTGCTGTGGAAAAATTAACTGGCAGTGATGATTTCATTGACTTGAATAAATAAAGATTAAAAAATATAAGGCAAAAGATCTAGACTGTTAATCTCAATCCAAACTATTTTATAAATGGCCCTGCAGAAAACACTATTATTAATATAGATGGATCCACAGTGGGTCTACTCTTATTTTGTAGCCTGCCTTATGCAACATATGGACATCAGAGGAACTGATGTCTTTGTGTACCATTGCCAAACAATCCAGAAACGGTGTCGCCTGCGGCGGACGGACGGAGGAGGGGGAATCACAGAAAGCGAGTGGGGGTCAGTGCTAGGCTAAAGACTAACCCTAGCCAGCCTGCACTGCCAGTCATCCTGCTAGCAAATGTCTGCTTCCTGGACAATAAATTGGACTACATCAGACTCCAGCAAGCTACTTTTCATGAGTACAGACACTGCTGCGTCTTTGTTTTCACAGAGGCTCTTTGTACTTTACGGGACCCACCTCGGCTACTCAGACCACATATCTGTTATGCTGATCCCAGCATACAGTCCTCGCATCAAGCGTTCAAGACCATCTCGAAAGCAGGTGAGAACCTGGCCAGCAGGATCCATTCAGGATTGCTTTGAATGCACTGACTGGAAAATGTTTAGGGGGGCTGCAACCAACGGCGATTCCATTACCTTGGAACAATACACATCGTCAGTAACCAACTATATTGGCAAATGCATTGATGACATGACCATTTCCAAGACCATCACCACACGCTTCAACTAGAAGCCGTGGACTGCTGAGGGGAGTGCACTACTAAAGTCTAGAGACTCTGCCTTCAGAGCAGGGGACAAGACCAAGTCTTAAGAACAACAAGGGCCAAACTGTCCAGTGCCATCATAGAAGTGAAGTGTGCACAGGCCAAAAGAATCCACAGCCACTTCCAGGCCAGCAGAGACACCCGGCGCAAGTTGCAGGGCATCCAGGAAATCATGACGCCTCCCTCCTAAATGCACCAACAACTTATACACCCGGTTTGAGGTGCAGAACAATGTGGTGGCAAGGAAGACCACCCCTCCTCCCAATGATCAGGTGCTTTGTCTATCCATGGCTGAGGTGAGGAAAGCTCTATGCAGAGTTAACCCATGAAGGTCTGCTGGACCAGACAACATTCCTAGCAGAGTGCTCAGGGAATGTGCAGAGCATCTAGCGGATGTCTTCACTGACATCTTCAACATCTTCCTGAGCCTGAGCCTACTGGGTCTGAATACCTCCCTCTGCAACTGGAATCTGGATTTCCTGGCTAGGAGACCTCAGTCTGGATCAAGAACAGTCTCTGCAGCACTAACAGACAGATCACTGGGGCCCCTTAGGGCTGTGTGCTTAGAGATGACATGACGTTGGTGGGTCTCATCAGCAAAAATGATGAGTCGGCTCACAGAGAGGAGGTGCAACAGTTAACAGGCTGGTGTAGAGCCAACAACCTATTTCCAAACGTTGTCAAGACTAAAAAGATGGTTGTTGACTTTAGAAATGTTTACATTAATGTTTACATTAATGAATCTTTCATGGAGATCATCAAGTGCACCGAATTCTTTTGTGTTTATCTGCCTGAGATATTTACCTGGTCACTCAACACCAGCTCCATCACCAAGAAAGCCCAGCAGCACCTCTACTTTCTGAGAATGCTGAGGAAAGCCCACATCCCTCCCCCATCCCGACCACGTTCTACAGATGGACCATTGAGAGCATCCTGAGCACCTGCATCACTGTCTGGTTTGGGAACTGAAGATTGCAAGACCCTACAAAGGATAGTGAAGACAGCTGAGAAGATCATTGAGCTGAGGAGAGTCTCTTTCCCCTCTATCACGGACATTTACACCACATGCTGCATCTGCAAAGCCAATGGCATTATGGACGACCCCACACACCCTTCACACACACGTTTCACTCTCCATCAGGCTCCTCAACACACAGAACTGAACTGAAACTAAAACTTACACGCACACACTCACTCAACTGTGTGTTACACTACATTTGTGTGCTACAAATCTGAACTGAAACACTCACTCAATACTCATTTCACAGATCCATGTCTTCAGCACCACCCATATTATAATATTATTTTATAATAACTACATAAAGAATGCAATGTCATGATTTTTACGGAAACATGGCTCAACGACAACATTCCCAGCAGCGCCATTGAGCTTGGGGGTCGCAGTGTTTTCCGGGCGGACAGGATGGCTCTGGTAAGCGCAGAGGTGGAGGTCTGTGCATTGATGTTAACAAATCAATAACTCTACTGTTATTGAAAGTCATTGCTCTGTTCATTTAGAGTATTCGATGATTAAGTGCAGACCCTTTTATTTACCGAGAGAATTCTCAGCCATTGTTGTGACTGCGGGGTACATTCCTCCGGCTGCTAACGCAAAACTAGCTATGGAGGAACTGCTCGCAGCTATCAGCAAACAACAGTCTGCACATCCGGAAGGAGCTATCGTTGTTGCTGGAGATTTCAACCACTCCAACCTGAGATCTATTTTACCAAAAATTCACCGTAATGTCTCCTGCTCTACCAGAGGGGACAAAACACAGTCTGATCACCTCTCTTGTTCATGCTACCCAAATACACACCACTGATCAAACGGGGGAAAACCAGCTGTGAGGACAGTAAAGGTATGGCCAGAGGGAGCCATTTCTTCTTTACAGCAACAGTTTCAGGACACTGACTGGAACATGTTTGCCACACAGGCCACACTGGACTCTCACACAGACATGGACATTTACACATCTGTTTTGGACCATATCAACACGTGCATTGACAATGTCACTACCATCAAACACGTAAAATGCTTTCCTAATCAGAAGCTGTGGATAAACTCTGAAGTCCGTCTCCTGTTGAAAGCAAGAGATGCTGCTTTTAAATCTGGCAGCGCAGAGGACTACAACTGAGCCAGGGCCAACCTGAAAAGAGGCACCAGGAGAGCCAAGCTCACATTCAAACTCCACATAGAAGAGCACTTCCACAACTCTGAC
Source organism: Silurus glanis (assembly GCA_014706435.1). NCBI lineage: Eukaryota > Metazoa > Chordata > Actinopteri > Siluriformes > Siluridae > Silurus > Silurus glanis. The sequence goes on from JAAIIK010020256.1 coordinate 830,757, forward strand.
CCCAGACGCATGTGGAAAGGCATCCAGACCATCACGGACTACAAAACTACAGCTCAACCAGCAGTGCCTTCCAACCGCACGAACTCAATCATTTTTTGCTCGTTTCAATCAAGGCATAGGACATTTCACCTCAACCACGGACTCTTCTACTTCTTACAGCCCACTTTCACTCTCAACAACGGACGTCTATTGAGCGTTTAGCAGAGTGGATGCACGCAAGGCAGCTGGCGCAGATGGCATACCGGGACGTTTTCTCAGAGCATGCGCTGGACAACTAGCACAGGTTTTCACCTACATTTTCAACCTGTCACTGGCCCAAGCCACTGTTCCTACATGCCTGAAGAGCACAACCATCATACCTGTGCCTAAGCACCCAGTTGCTGAATGCCTGAATGACTTTTGCCCAGTTGCACTCACCCCTATCGCAATTAAGTGCTTTGAGAAACTGGTCCTGAATCACCTCAATGCGGGCCTACCACCTACACTGGACCCACACCAATTTGCCTATCGCCCGAACAGGTCAAAAGAGGATGCAGTTTTCACAGCTCTTCATTCTGCCCTCACCCACCTGGATAAAAACAACACCTACCTCAGAATGCTGTTTATTGACTTTAGCTCTGCGTTCAATACAGTCCTCCCCACTGTACTGATCACTAAGCTTAGTGACCTGGGTATCTGCACCTCCACTTGCAGATGGATTCTGGACTTTCTCACCAACAGACCTCAATCTGTTAGGTTGGGCAACCAGGTATCCTTAAACCTCATTCTGAACACTGGCATCCCACAGGGCTGTGTTCTGAGCCCACTACTCTACTCTCTGTTCACCCATGACTGTGCTCCTCTGCATAACTTTAACATTTTCATCAAGAAGAGAGAGTGGTGGCTCCAGTGGTTAAGGCGCTGGATTACTGATCGGAAGGTCGGGGGTTCAAGCCCCGGTATTGCCAAGCTGCCACTCTTGGGCCCTTGAGCAAGGCCCTTAACCCTCTGTGTGCTCCAGGGGCGCCGTATCATGGCCAAGCAAGCTGGGATATGCGAAGAACAACATTTCACTGTGCTGTAATGTATATGTGACAAATAAAGGCTATTCTATTCTGGCTATTCCATTCCAAGAATGCAGATGACACCACCGTGGTCAGCCAGATCAACAAAAACGATGAATTGGCCTACAGGGAAGAGATCTGATGCCTGACAGCATGGTGTGCCACCAACAACCTGACACTCAATGCATCACTGGCACCCAACTACCTGCCATTGAACACCTTCACCACAGCAGATGACTGCGCAGAGCTCACAACATTGTCAAGGACTCTTCACATCCCAGTCATAAACTGTTTAACCCCCTTCAATCAAGAAGGAGATACAGGAACATACCTACCAGACCAAGCAGGTTCAGGGACAGCTTTTTTCCATCCACCATCACACTACTGAACTCTACACTGCTAGATCACTATAAAACACTGTATATAACTTCAGTACAATTATACATACAATGTACATATTACATAGTATATCTTTTTTACTCCTCATTAAATCTGCACTATTTTTATCTTTATCTTGTATATGTATCTTTATATCCTTACTGTGCATTCTGCCCATATGTGTACACATTGTATATATATATATATATATATATATATATATATATATATATATATATATATATATATATATATATATATATATATATAAAAAATACACATACACATACACATACACATATAGATAGTGGACTTGTTTATTGAGCTTGCACATTTCTTAAATGCCTTAATCTTATAACCTTTCACTTCTGCACATTTCCTCTTCAATGCCATACCCTTAGAACATCTATCTGTACTTCTTAACGATGTTCACACATCTCTGCACTGCTATAGCCTTTATATTTATTCACTGTACATATGCTTACATGTAGATCACATGCTGTAAATATGCCACATATTTATCTGCACTATTTGCACGTTTGCTACTTGTTGCACTTCTGGTAGATGCCAAACTGCATTTCGTTGCTGTGTACCTATACTATGCAATGACAATAAAGTTCTATCTATCTATCTATCTATCTATCTATCTATCTATCTATCTATCTATCTATCTATCTATCTATCTCTCTATCTCTCTATCTCTCTATAATTGTTTACTTGCTGTTTTTGCACATCCATTTGACTGCTGTTATTGCTGTTTTGCACAACCTCTTTTTACATTTTGTATTTATTTACAAGTACACTCCTGTATATAGTTTTCTTTTGCACAGTGTACTGTATAACATACAATAGGTTTACTGATGGCACTATTTTGTGTTTTGTGTATCTGTCCAAGACTGTCTTGTGTTGTCTGTTTGCACCAAGTTGCACACAAGGCACTTTATGTGGTTAGGACATCTTTTACTTTAGTCCTAAGCTCTGTGTTCTGTTATGTAGCTTTATCTTGTTTTATGTATATAAGGTTCTGGAGAAACATTGTCCCATTTTACTGTATGCTGTGTCAGCTATATATGGATGAAGTGACAATAAAAGTTTCCTGACTTGACTCTTGACTAATAACAGATAATCAAATACAATGGGTAACTTTCATTTAAGAAAATTAATAGTTTTCACATCAAAATCATTAACGTATGTTCTAGATGCTTCACGTACATGTTTCTTTAAACAGATAATTCCAGAAGTACTGTTTTAAGAAAAATAAATTAACCCAATAGCACTGATTGTGTACCTAAACCTTTCAAGCTGGCAGTTATCAATCCCCCAGTTATTAAAACTCCCCTTTATCTCCAAGATTCCAGAAAAGTTTAAAGCACAGCAGTTATGCTTAAACCTACTAAAATTTATGAACTGTAGCAGTCAGAATTTAGGCCTCGTTATAGCACAGAGACAGTCCTGGTTAAAGTGGAAAATGGCCTGCTGTTAGCCTCTGATCAGGGCTGTGTATCCTTGCTTTTGTTGCTTGATCTTAATGCAGTTTTGAAACCACTTATTAAAAGAAATAAAGAAAGGAAAAGAAAAGAAAAGAAAAGAAAAGAAAATAATGTTGGAATAAAGGGAACAGTTCATGTCATATTTGACTGATGATTATCAGTTTGTTGGTGTAAATGGTGAGTTCTCTACATACACTATGGTAAAGTTTGGTGTTTCACAAGGATTTGTCCTAAATCCAGGACACACCAAGCCACCAGTTGGCCGTCGGGCAATGTCAGTTGAATAAATCTATAATGTAACACCTATTTTTTATTTTTTATTTAGGAACCTTCAATTGCTAGTGATTCCAGTTCAACCTCAGATCATGGCACAAACACAGACACATGGACCAGCACCCCTGAAGAGCGCTACTTATTTTAGTCTGAAGAAAAGGCCCTGCAGTTCGTTGGCAAAAAGCAGCATCTTTAGAGCAAAGTCCTTTTTGATTATAGATGACTCTTTGCAAAGTACATTTAGACAGGCAATCATACCAAGACCTCAGAAGAAGCATAGCAGGTGGTCCCTGCACAACTCTGCAGCTGACGAGTCATCCAATTCGCTGCACACCATAGTCAAATCCTTGGAAAGGTTAGCACATCAGGACGACCACAATGATTGCAGCATATTGCAAAAACTTTGAGCACAGAATGCGCACTCCGCCGCCATGATCCCTGAAAAAGCTACATTTTATAATTCTATGGATACATTCTTTGTTTGACCAAAAGTATGTGTCAAACACGGCAGAAATTTGGCTTAAATAACCTATAAGGGTGATTTCATCGGAAGGTGTGCACCTGCAAGGCTATAAATAGACACAGCATGAACACGCCTTCAGGTTATACCTTTTGTTTAAAGAGACTTTTGGACATGCCCGAAGAGCGGCAATAAGGCACAGCATCTGGGAACAGAGTTACAGTCAATAACCCGTGATGTTAACTATTAAAAGCTACACTCAATGCTGTTACTGCATTATTGTTACTGTGTAACAGTATGGGAACAAGAATACCAATGTTGCAAAGTGTCTGAACCCATTAAACTTGTGTAGTGTGTGCACACAAACATTGAACAGGTCTCAGACATGGCTTTGGGATGCTGACTCAAAGAAATATGAGCACGGAGTAGCATAGTAATCCAACCTCTAAAACCTGATAAACATGTGCGCAGAGGACCAGCCTGCTGCATTGCATAGGAGACACCTCTTGCTAGAACCTTGGAGAATGCAAGCCCCCTGGTTGAATGGACCCTATCTCCTAAAGATGGAGTTTGACCACTCTCCTCATTGGCTAGGGTTTGCCTAGTGGCAGCTGCACCAGTTGTGTTCCCCATAGCATATGAAAAGCTGCTATGACTTACACCACTGGCTAATGTGGTGGGCATAAGTGTGAAGAGGTATGTACTGGACTCAATAGATGAAGTCTCTCTCACTCTGGAGTGTCAAACAGCAGAGAGAAGAAGGCTTCAAGAAAGACCACATTTATGGTTGAGAATGAAATTTTAGGAAGATAATTAGGGTGAGGATGCAGAATGGCTTTGACCAGCCAAGTTGCAGCATCTAAGCTAAGCAAGTGTGAGACTGACAGAGCCTGCAAAGTAATTGACGTGAGAAAAAACATATTTCGAGTCAGAAGCTGGAGAGGTGCTGCCTCTAGTGGTTCAAAAGCAGTCCCAACCAGACCCTTGACCACTACAAAGTCACATAAAGACACTTTCCCTCTTGTGGGTAGCCTCAATTGCTTAGCTCCATAAATTAAGTGAATGAATCCAGGTTGCTTCTCCTGCAGAGATCCCATCAATCAGAGAATGGCAAGCTAAAATGACAGGCACACATAACAGTACATGTACCTGAAGACAGTTCTTCTTGCAGGAACTCCAGCACTGAAACAGCTGGGTATAGCTTTTTCTACTGGAAGGAGCTCTAGCACTTAGCTGGAAGCCCAGCATTCCAAGTTCCAGATCTCAGGCCAGAGATGAAACACTATCCTCTGTGCCTGAGACAGGAAATATCCCCCGAATGGGCTCACCCAAGGCAAGCCATCAATGAGGGATATAAGATCTAAAAGCTTAACTCTGGTCAGCCAAAAAGGTGCTATCAGTAAGAGGCGAGATCATGTATGTTGAAAGACTAAGGACTCACAGCAGAGCAATTGGGGAAAAGACCCATTCTGAGCCATTGTGTCTAGACCCAGGGGAGCTGAGCTGGAGCAGTCAAAAGAGAAGTAGAGGGGACATTGTGTTATTTCCTGGGCAGCAAAAGGTGCACAAAAATTTGACTGACTACTTCAGAGTGGAGTTTCCATTAATTTTGTGTCACAGTTTGTCTGGACAGCACCGGAATGTAACTCGCTCTGAGTGACAGGAACTTGTCTTGTCTCAAAGCAGGACCTGCTTTGCTAGCCTGTTCTGGTGACACGAATGCAGTCTGCTTTGGCAATTTACAAAAGAGACTACGACAATGTGGTCCACCCACACTAGGACATAATAGCCTTTCAACTCGAGGAATTATTTGAGGGCCTAAAATACAGCCATCATTTTCAGGATTTTGATGTGCCAGTCAAGAAGATGATCTAAAACCGCACCCTAGCCTGTGAGGTAAGAGTCTGTCATTAATATCTTGCGACAACACCACATGCCTAGAGTGGGACCCAAAGTCAGAAACCGGGGTCTAAACCACATAGAAAGAGTAATCCTCTCCCTGGGAAGGAGAGAGAATGCTTTTCTTAGCATTGAATCTCAATCCAAAAGATTCAAGAAAAGCTAGGATGACATTCCAATGTCAAAGCACAAGCCCTTGAGATTGGGCCAAAATCAGACAGTCATCTATGTAATTCAGAATGCAGATGCCCCGGAGAAGAGCCAGTGCTCCAAACATTTTGTGTATGTTCGAGGTGACGAGGCTAGGCTGAATGGAAAAACCCGATACTGGTAAGCTTCGCCCCTAAAGCAAACATCAGGAACTTTGTGTTGTGGCAAAATCTGTATATGAAAACAAGTGTCCTTGAGGTTGTCACGGAACAATCACAGGATTTGATTTGGGATACAATCATTCTGATTGTCAGCATTTTGAACTTGTATGTTCTGAGGTATTAGTTCAACTCACAAAGATATAAAATTTAATGCAACCCCATATCAAGTCAAAAAGCTTTTATTGTCATTTCTACCATATATAGTTGACGCAGTACACAGTGAAATAAGACAACGTTCCTCCAGATCCCCAATGCTACATTAAACAACATAGAGCTACAACACACAACATAAAGCTACATAACAGAACACAGAGAAAGGACTAAAGTAATTGTTGTGCATAGTGTGCAACCTAGTGCAAACAGTGCAGACAAAAATACAGTGCAGACAGACAACACAAGACAGTTTGGGACAGATACACAAAACACAAAATAAACCTATTGTATACTCTGATTATACAGTAATGTGCAAAAGAGGACTATAAACAAATATGACTATAAAAAAAAAAAAAAAAAACTTTCTTTCGGTTTCTCCCATTAGTGGTCGCCAGAGCGGATCATCCGCATGTTTGATTTGGCATATGTTTTTACACTGGATGCCCTTTCTAACGCAACCCTCCCCATTTATCCGGGCTTGGGACCGGCACTAAGAGTGGCTGGGGTTGGTTCCCTGACCGGGGATCGAACCCGGGCCACAGCGGTGAGAGCGCCGCATCCTAACCACTAGACCACCAGGGACCATCATAAACAAGAGAGTATATGTATACATAAACACAATGCAGTGCAAAAACAGCAGTAACAGCAGTCGAGAGGTGCAAAAAACAGCATGTAAACAGTATACTATGATTAAATATAAATAATAAATGGTGGTGGAATGAATTGAGATGAGTAATGAGTGTGTTTTGAGTTCAGGGTTGTACAGTTCAGTAACACACAGTTGAGTGTGTGTGTGTGTTTGAGTTTCAGTTCAGTTCTGTGTGTTGAGGGGCCTGGTGGCTTGAGGGAAAAAACTGTTGCACAGTCTGGATGTGACGGCCTATATGCTTCGGAACCTCTTTCCTGATGGCAGGAGGGTGAAGTACCGATAGATTTTGTACTGATTGGCCAGGCAGAGGGACCGAGCTGGGAAGGATGTGCTGCAAGTTAGAGCAATAAAGGATGGAGATGGAAAACTAGATGTTGACTAGTGAGGAGAGTGTGTTGAGAAGATGGAGGAAGTATTTTGAACAGCTGATGAACAAGGAAAATGAGAGAGAGAAAAGGTTGGATGGTGTGAACATGGTGAAGCAGAAAGTGGATAGGATTAGTAAGGAGGAAGTGAGAGCAGTGATTAAGAGGATGAAGAGTGAAAAAAGGTTGGACCAGATGACATACCGGTAGAAGCATGGAGATGTTTAGGAGAGATGGCAGTGTTTTTTTTTTTTAACCAAGTTGTTCAACAAGATTTTGGAAGGTGAGAGGATGCCTCAGGAATGGAGAAGGAGTGTGCTGGTACCGATCTTTAAGAATAAGGGAGATGTGCAGACCTGCACTAACTACAGGGGAATTAAGTTGATCAGTCACACCATGAAGTTATGGGAAAGAGTAGTGAAAGCCAGGCTGAGAGAAGAGGTGACCATCTGTGAGCAACAGGAAGTGGAGTGGTGCGATTGCAGAGAAAAGAGGTGGAGAAGGTGAAGGAGTTTAGGTACCTGGTGTCAACAGTGCAAAGTAATGGAGAGTGTGTTAGAGAAGGGAAGAAAATAGTGCAGGGAGGGTGGAGTGGGTGGAGAAGAGTGGCAGGAGTGATTTGTGATAGAAGTGTATCTGCAAGAGTGAAAGGGAAAGTTTATAGGACTGTGGTGAGACCTGCTATGTTATATGGCTTAGAGACAGTGGCATAGAGTAAAAGACAGGAGGTGGAGCTGGAGGTAATAGAGTTGAAGATGTTGAGATTTTCTTTGGGAGTGACGAGGATGGACAGGATTAGAAACAAGTTTGTTAGAGGGACAGCGCATGTAGGACATTTTGAGGACAAAGTAAGAGGATTGTGTGAAGGAGGGCGGCGTGGCAATAGCTTGCAGCCACCTTTCTGGATCCAAAAATGTTGCTTTTATCGTATTTAGCCAGACTTTCCATAATACATGAACACTAGCGACAGCTGTGTTTATGTGTATGACCACCAGACGCTGTTACGGTACAGGAATCTAATCTGCATGATGATGTAATTAATAATCTTTGCGACCTCGACTTGCTGTGACCTCGGCCGCAAAGACCAGACCCCAGCCCTCGGTGTCACCTGATGCTGGTGGCTGGGAGAGGGGACATCGAAAGAGCTGCTCGAGGAACCGGCAGCGTGGCAAGCGGGTGGGTGTCTATGCTAGGCTAAATCCATTCTTCTTTTAAACGTCTGCTCCCTGAACAATAAATTGGATTACATTCGACTCCAGTGGACCATGCGGCAAGAGTTCAGAGACTGCTGCGTATTTGTTTTCACGTAGAGGTGGCTCAGCGACAGAAACGCAGCTCTGTGCGGTAAGACTCACAGTGGCGGTGTCTGTCTTTATATCAACATGGAATGGTGCAAGAACACTGTACTTGTCTCACGCTTCTGCTCATCGCTAGTGGAGTTCGTGACTGTAAGATGCAGCAATTTTATTTACCACAGGAATTCACTGTTTTCATTGTCGGAGTGTACATTCCCCCCAGCAATCGTGTGGAGCCCCGCCCCCATCTCGGCTACTCAGACCACATCTCTGTTATGCTAATTCCAGCATACAGACCGCTCATCAGATGCTCACACCCATTGTGATGATGTGCTTCGAGAGGCTTGTCATGAGGCACATTAAGTCCCAGCTTCCACCCTCACTGGACCCCATGCAGTTTTCGTAATGTCCAAACCGTTCCATGGACGATGCCATCTCCACAACCCTCCATCTGGCCCTCACCCACCAGGACAACAAGGACATAGATTTCAGCTCAGCATTCAACACAATCTCTTAGCATCTGGTCGATAAGCCAAGCCTACTGGGCCTGAACACCTCCTTCTGCAACTGGATCCTGAATTCCTGACTGGAAGACCTCATTCAGTCCGGATCCGGATCCCTTAAAAAATATAACCCCCCCCGGTATATCCACCCATTCGCCAAGGACAATAATACACAAGTCCAGTAGTGTGCACTCCACACACTGGATCTGGTCGGCAAGTGCACGCTGTGCCTCCTGCAAGTTGGCTTGTGGTGGAATGTAAACACGGTCTAGAATCAATGAATGAATGAACTCGCATGGCGAGTAGAGGAGCTTATGATTTATAAAAAAAAAGACTCAAGATGAATCACTGTCACATTGCTGCACCAAAAACTGTTAATGTTATCAGCCTGAAAGCTCAGTGTTGCAGCCCGCTCTAAAAAGCTGAGTGCACTGGCACGTTGTTCTCTCCTCCGATATTTCACATTTGGGGAACTATTGACCAGAATGTAAAGTAAAATCACAGACTCTTTTCTGGTGAATGAGCTACTGGTACAAAACCAAAAACACGAAAACACATACAAATACAAAACAAAGCGCACCAAAACACAGAGGGAGTCAGTATGGGCCTGTCTAATCAAGCCAGACTGACCAATCCCTGCCTAGTGTGGCCAGAAAGGCCAGGAGTGGCACTGAGTTTGAGGCTATAGAACCTGTCAAAGGTCAGCAGGGTGGACCAGCACGCAGTGTTGCAAATGTCCTGAAGGGAGACTCCGGAGGACAAGGCCTTAGAGGCCGCCACACTTTGAGTGGAGTGTGCTCTGACCCAGAAGGGAGTATGGAGGCCAGAGGACTCATAAGAGGAAAAATTAGCATCCACAATCCATCTGCTGATCGTCTGCTTATTCACAGGGGGCCTCTCCTTGGAGGGCCATAGCAGATGAACAGCTGCTCCGACTTCTTCCACAGTTCTGTTCTGTGGACGTATATGTCCAGTGCTCACACTGTACACAGTTGGTTAAGCTCTCCTTGTCTGGGGAGAAAGGGAGGAGTAGAGAATGCCTGGAGCCACAGGTTGTGGGACAACCAAGGGTACTTTAGGGACATACCCTGATCAAGGGGAGAGGAAGGCACTGGCTAGGCCTGGAGTAAACTCCAGGAAAGAAGGGACCACAGCAAGGGCCTGAAGATCCAATACTCTCTTGAAAGAGGAGAGAGCCAAAAAAAAAAAAGACAGTTTTAACTCAGTCAGGAACCTCACAGGTACCTCGGTCAGAGGTTTAAAACAATGGGCAAGTCCCATGCAGAAATTGTGTCACCAACGGGTTCTTACCCAACAACTGCCCCGCAATTGCAGACACGTAAACCTTCAGGATGGACAGAGCCACCCCTTTGTTCTGGAAGGAATTCCAGCCCTGAGCCAACTGGGCAGTTAACTGGGTCTTGGCCGTGTTGTCCACACCATGCAGTGAACAGGTGCCACCCCAGGGCGTACGACATCCTCGTGGAGGGAGCTCTGGATTGAAAAGTAAAGAGGCTGGCAGATAGGAGCTGTGCCACTTTTGGGGCCACAGCCATAGCCTTCACCACTCTGGGTGGGGGTGTGTATGATTGTGCCCCCTGCCTGAGATAGATCTGGCCAGCTTGTACAGGAGGCAAGAGAACAGACCCAGACCAAAACTTGAAGCATGGCCAGCAACTCGAGGCAGTTTATGTGGCACATTAGATGGGACCTCCCCCAGAGACCTCGAGCGGAGTGGCCACTCATCATCGCTCCCCACCCCGTAAGAGATTCTGTAAGATTCTTCGTAAGTGTTTTGCGATGCCCATGAACTCCCTGTAGGAGGCTCTGAGTCAGGAACCTGGGATCTCTCCACACATCTAAGCCATGTAGGGCTCACTGGGGTGACCTTACAAAGTGGATTTCTCCTCTGGGAAAACCCTAGGGTCTTGAGCCACCACTGAAAGGGGTCTAATGTGCAGGAGGCCAAGTGGAACCACATTGGACGCAGCTGCCATAAGACCCAGCAGTCTCTGAAAACTGCTTCACAGTGAGCGACTGGCCTTTCCTCACTCACTTGACGGCCGCAAAAATAGATTTGACATTAACAGGGGACAGATGTGCCCGCATAAGGGTCAAATTCCATACTACGATTAAGTAAGTGGTTTTCTGTAATGGAGAAAGCACTTTTTTTTTTCCCCTCATGTGAGCAAAAACGACATTTTGACGGCGGACTGCCAGTTGCTCTGATTGAGCCTATATAAACAATATATAATCAACTATAATTATAATTTAGAATGCAGACACCCCGATGCCTCAGCAAGACCAAGGCCGCATCCACACACTTTGTGAAGGTGAAGGGTGAGAGGGCAAGACCAAACGGAAGGACCAAATTCTGGTAAGCTTCGGCCCAGAAAGCAAAACTCAGTAACAATGGGAACACCCGAGGTCACAAACCAGTCCTCTGACCTAATTTGGAACATGACCTGCTTCAGGGTCAGCATCTTGAACCTGAGTCTCAAGAGCGAGTTGACACAGGTCCAGTATAGGATGCAAACCACAGTCCTTTCTGAAATCTATGAAGTATCCGCTGTTGAACTCTGCCTCTCTGTCTGATGGAGGGACCACCTAGATGGCCACCTTCATCAAGAGAGTGTTTACTTAACCAGAGCCTGCTCAGGCCCCACCATGGTGGGGGACATCTTGTTGAACTGGGGCAGGCGAGACCCGAAATAAATTGTATAACCTCTGTCTACAGTGCGCAGGACCCACCAAGGCACGTCTGACAGAGCCTGCTGGCTGCCAGATAGTCTCTTAAGGGAATCAGTCTCTCGAGACTGACCCTCTGGCAAACCTAGAGCTAGAGCAATGCCCTGGAGTAGCTCTATGGGCCTCCTGAGAGGCGGCTAACCCCCCATGTCTGCTATGGTGCCGGCCGGAGAGCTAGGAGTGTGTTGGAGTGTGCTGTAGCTGGCCATGCCCTGAAGCACCGAGAGTGGCATGGTTAACGATACAGCTCCCTGAGGGTGCCGGGGCGGGGTGGGCACCGTATAGTATTGTTATGCGAGCGCAATCTGCGCAGTCGGCTCCCTTGAGAACCGACTTAGCATGCTCCGCTCCCAGACAAGTGACACACAGTTTGTGCTTATCCCCCATATAATATAGCAGGGGCAAGGAGGAATGCATGGACAGAAGCAATGCTTAGTCTCCTGATCACTTTCATAGCCGAAAAGAAGGAATCTAAACAGCTCCTACCTTTACTGGACAATCACACACAGAGAGCTTCCTGAACGATAGAAACTGGTGCTGGTTTCACTCCATGTATGTGCATGAGCCATGAGCTTCCTGGTCTTCATGTCACCCCACCAGTGATGGCATGCTTTTCATTGGACTGATTATACACATGATTCAAAGCGTTCCCAAAGCATTTCTGAAGCAGCTCGAGTTCCTAAAGGGGAAATTATTTATTGTACAGTTCTGCACAGTGTAACCCACAATATATTAGTCTTATATTGTACATCACACACACCAACTCTGCATTCTTTCTATCCAACCACCTTTTTACACTGGCTGTATAACACTTTTACTTCACAATTACACACAATTATAACACAATTACTTCCTTTCTATTTACTTAATTTCTATAGCACTTTTTACAATGGACAACAATTACTTAATCTCTGACATTTATTTAATGTAATCAACGCAGCATAGTACAACTCTAACTACAAAAAAAATAGAAAAACAAGGTAAAAAGTGTACATAAAAACAAAATGGAACAATTATTAAATCTCATAAAGCCATATGTATTCACAACAGAAAACAGAACAATTTTCAAACTAAGAATATGTACCACTTTTGTATGTCACCCTGGATAAGGTCGTTTGCAAAATGCCATAAATGTAAAATGTTCCAATTAAGGAAAAAAAAACGTTTATTAATATTGAATTTATTAGCTGCAGGGGTAGAAAAGTGATAAAAAGAAACCACTGGAGGAACCATAATTAAGTAAGATAAGTGTAACAAGGTTAATTGCCAACAGGTCAAGAACATTATTGTATCTGCTTATCTGCATATTTATATCTGCTATAAATGGACATTCGGTGCAACCCAGATAAGGATGGGTTCCCTCTTGAGTCTGGTTCCTTCTCAAGGTTTCTTCCTTATGCCATCTCAGGGAGTTTTTCCTTGCCACAGTCGCCACCGGCTTGCTCATCAGGGACAAACTTACTTATAAAGAACATATTCACTTTTAATCACCACATTTTCTGTGTAAAGTTGCTGTGAGCTGATGTTCATTGTTAAAAGCGCTATACAAATAAAAATGAATTTAATTTAATTATTGTTTGAAATAAGTATTTTACACAGTCTCTTAGAACTAAAGATGGGTCACCAATTTGTATGTATTATGAATATCTCATCTACACTACATAACCATGAACAAACACTAAAAACCTGGAGAAATCCCTTTGCTCTAGGGACAAGAATGAATTTTGAGCCCCCTAGCAGCACTGCATCAAAAGCAGGCATGGTCCTGCAATGGAATCACTCCATAGGGTTAGAAAAACCTCCAGAAATCATTCATTTCTGGAAGACATACAAATTCAGGTTAAATATGTATGATTCAAAGAATAAGAGGCATTTATGCACATATGCAAAAATATAAATAATGTTTTAAAAACGATGGATGGTGTGGGAAAGGAACATTTTGGCTTATTATTAATGTTCAGTTAAAAACACCTGGAAAAGCTCCATCAATGCTGAAAGGTATATACATTTTCTTCAACTTTTTCACAGAAGGCCTTGCATATTTCAGCAAGACAATGCTAAGTCACATGCTGCATCTATTCTACAACACATAATCTATAACACCCTTACTTTGTAATAGAAGGATCCAGTATGCAGTCCAGACCTTTCACCAATTGAAAACATTAAGTGCATCATAAAATGAAAAATATGATAGAGAAGGCTGCTGAGCATCTGAAATTCTTTATCAGAAACAAATGGGACAGCATTACTCTTCCAATACTACACCAGCTGGCCTCCTTAATTGCCATACATATCCCAGACCAGGAAGAGGGGATGCAACACACTTGTAAACATTGCCTGCTCCCAACTTTTTTGAGACATGTCATGGCCATAAATTTCAAAGCTACCATATATTTACCTTAAAAATATTTCCTCAGTTTAAACATTTGGCATGTTTTATATGCTCTATTGTAAATAAATTTTGGGTTTATGAGATTTGCAAATCAATGTATTCCGGCTTTTGTATTTTTCCCAACTTTTTTGTAATGGCAGTTGTAACCAACAAAAAAGTCAAAGAAATTAAATGAAACAAAGATAGTTTGAATGCTTATTAATAACAGAGCAAATAGGTGACAGCAATATCATGTTAATCACCTCAGCCCCATACATCGCCCTCCTGCTGTAGACACCCACTAAACCATGTGTGACATTTCCCCACCACCTGCCATGGTCTATGCTGCAATCTGTTCTGTGAGCTGACTCCATCCAGATGGGACAGAAAATCTGCCACTACCATCTGTTTTATAGCCTGTGGGCTTCTTTGAATTGTGACTGTAATGCATTTCTCTACAGTATTTCTGGATCAACAACTGGGTTAGAAATTGTGAAATTGTGAAATTTGGCAAGGCCAGCACACCAATCAGCACACCAATCAGCACATGGATCAATCCTTTTTCCTGCCAAATGAATGGCCTCAGCCAGAAAGTAGTCTCAGCCAGCAGGTAACACTGCACTCAGAATTTAGCTACTGGGCAATAGCCACCTTCCTTTAGCTCAAAAACATAGTAAAAACTATTTTCTCTGGAAGGTTTAATCCTACATTAAATTGGTAAATTACCAAAAACAACATGGTGAAACAACAAGTGGTGAAACATTAGCTTTCCATAGACTACTGCATTCCTAGAGGGCCAAAATTTCCCCCTAAGAATTTTAAGAGGTTGCACTTTATTTAAAATATTATTCATGAAAATGTTTAAGGATTCAACTCAATTTAAATGGCTTATATAATCCCAAATTGATTTGCCAATACATACATAATGATTTATCCCCATGCATCACCTCAGAGCACAGTGCTTTCATTTCATGTTACTGTACTGTTTTTGCCTGACTTTATTGATTGCTTTATGGAGCATCCATGTTTAATGATGCCTGCCCGTGTTTTTACCCATGCTTTGGACTGGGACAATAATCTCTGGTTTGTCCATGACAAACAATATGCTGAGAATATGTACTTGTGTCCTAAATCTTTACATAAAATATGGAAGTAAAAATGTTTTTAAGAAATTAGTGTGTGCTACAGTCTGGTAAGACATGCTACCTCTTTCACAATGCTGGGTTTTTTTTACCCAACATTCCACAAATATTTTACTCCTGAGGGGAGCCTGGGAGTTCAGGAAATTCTCCTAAAATGCTATTCTGCAACAGTGTAAATTTAATTTTTAAAGCCTGGTGAGTCTCAAACTTAATGATAGAGACAGGGTGTTTCACCTTGTTTTAGCGACATTTTAGCCCAACAACAGCCAACAGGGATAACTGTTTTGAACAAGGTTAAAATAGTATTCCAGCCACCTGAAATGAGAATTTCCAATAGGTTTGACCATGTGTCGAAATCAGTGCTAATAGACCAAATCCTTACCACAGCCACATTTTATTTAACCTGCATGAACTTAAAATACTGAATGGTCCTTAACATTCACTGTCTCAATATTTTTATGAAAAATGAAAGAATCAACATTTAACAACCTTCATTAAAAAAAGTTGGGAAAAATGTAAAATGTAATTAAAATCAGAATGCAATGATTTGAAAATCTCATTAACCAATATTTTATTCACAATATAACATAGAAAACATATCAAATTTGTGCCAAATTAGGGAAAATATGTTATTTTTTTAATTAATGGCTGAAAACTATCTTTAAAAAAAAAGATAGGACAGAGCCAGGTGCTGGAGTATTCGGAAAAGAACATTGTCCTATTTGTTTATGATACAGGATTCTAGCTGCTCAGCAGTGCTATTTCATTTTATAATATGTTTTGTTTCATGATGCACTAAATGTTTTCAATTGGAAAACAGTTCTAGACTCCTGGCAGGCCAGTTCAGCACTTGGACTACAAAGCCATGTTGTTATAATAGATGCAGTTTGTTATTTAGCATTTAAATGCTAAATATGCAAAGCCATCTCTGAAAAAAATGTCTAGTTGTAAGCATTTGTTGCTTGAAAACCTCTCTATGTATAGACCCGCACTACAAGATTCTGCATCAGCTTCTTCCAACAAGCTGTCAGAGCCCTGAACACACTGGTGCCAGCCATCAACTTGCTCCCATCTGCATAACTGTGCACTATTGGAATTAATGGGCACTTAATGGGCATTAAACACACACCTGCACTCATCTACTTTCACTGTGCAAATGCAAAACATCTGCAGACATCTTCACTCAGGGACTTTAACTGTTTACTATAGACATTTATTGAATTCTGTTAAAATATGCACATTGGACTCTTACATTTTTTATTACAACCTCATATTTATCACACATTAGCTTTGTTATGTTTAATGTTTACTGCAAATGTATGTTTAATGTTTACTGTTGTTGTTGTTGTTGTTGTTCAGTATCTATGCACCTTGGTTCGTTAGTAACATTTTGCTCTTTTGTATACTATGTATGTGGTAGACTGACAAAGCTTGAGTTGAGTTATATACATTTCACCATTAATTTTGCCTTCCCAAAAGTGCAAGCTGTCCATAGTTGTCCATAATTATCCGTAATTGTCTATAATTAGTAATTGTCATTACAAAATCATACCTATTTTTAATGCAGTGCCATCTGAAGGCCCAAAAATCAAAGGCATCAGATATTTATTTTCACTTTTGCCACTTGTTTACATACATTTCTCTAGATTTATTTTAATCTTTCAGTGATATGTACTGTAGATGACATCACAAAAATTCAACAAATCTTGACACACTATTCTGAAATTATTTTCCACAGATTTTCAAACCTCCAATTTTTTATGATTTTGACTATGGAAAACAAAATGGACTATTTGAACTGTATTTAGATACCAAATGTAAGGTGAGAGACTGTTTTATGTTTATTTTCACCATGGCTACATTCCACCCTATAGCACCATTCATGTGGAGGGTAATAGAAACTACGATCTCCGAGGTAAATATTGTGGTAAAGTTGTACATCAATTACATTTGGTGAATTATCACTGAATTACCTCCAGCTACTGCTCTGAAGACTCCTGATGTTGAAATGCCGAACATATTACTTGCCAAGGGAGTTCGCAGCTGTTAGCATCACAACTACATATATTCCTCCTGATGCTAATACAAAAAAGTTAACACAGTGGAACCTCGTATAACGAGCATAATTCGGTCCGGAATCTTACTCGTAATGCGAAACACTCATTAAGCGAACCCATATAAATTAATGTAAAATACAATAATGCGTTCCATGCTGAAAAAAATACTCAAAAACGTTTATTCAAAGAAAATTACTTATAAATTGTTAAGAAGTGTAAATCTTCATCTTTTCTTCTATCTTGGAACGAACCAACCTGGAATGCGATTTCGATTTGCAGAAAACAAAAAAAAAAAAATCGAAATAATTAGTTTATTATTTATGCATTTATGACACTGTCATGCGGCAAACGAAACGGAGGCGGAAGCCGGAGCACAGCTCGCTGTGGTTTAATGAAATAAAGAGATTTGCACGTGAAACACACAAACATGCGCACACAGCAGTCCAGCATAAATCCCAAGTGAGATATCCGTGGTACGCCCTGGAGGGGCAAGGTCCACAATGTCCAGGGACAAACGCACGGAAGGATAGGGAGAGATCCAGGGTGCGCTTTGGGGAGTAAGCGCAGCTGGAGTGCGGGTGAATGAGGGGTTTATGTAGGAGCTGGGGATGAGTGGATAATGAGCCCCAGGTGCGCACATTTGAAGCCGGGAGCTTCAGGGAAAGCGGAGGCATGACAGCCGCCGAAGGGGGCGTGGCAGGTGGATTCCTGACAGACACATTACCTAATTCTTTTTTACTAGAAAAATGACAGCATTATCAGTGAATAAATTTGTAGCGTGCATAGCCACCACCTTATTAGAGTGATGCTTCTCAATGTACGATGCAACAGTATCCCATGTTTTCAGCATTTCTATTCTTGTGGATTTTTCTTCGGAGACATTTTTGCAAGGGTTATTAAACTTTGCACAAAAAAAATCACAACTAATGTCTGAACACAAGTTTGGAAAAATGTGTGATCACAAGCGACACTAACATGCTAGCGGAATGAGTGCTAAACACGGACTGATGTAGCACTCGTTTTGTGAAATGTTGCTCGTTAAGGGATCCATTTTTTTGCTATTTATTTTGCGAATTACTCTTTAAGCGCGGTGCTCATTAAGCGAGGTTCCATTGTAATAATGATGATGAGTCGGCCTACAGAGAGCAATTAAACCAACTTATTGTCTGGTATAACAACAACAAACTGGCACTGACTGTGAACAAGAGGAGATCATTGTTGACCTTAGGAGGAAGCACACACTTTACACCCCTTTAACAATCCATGGAACCATTGTTGAATCAGTGAAAAGCACCAAGTTCCTGGGGTATACATCACAGAGAACTTGACATGGTCTACAAACACCAACACTTGTCAAAAGGGCACAAAATTTTTTGCATTTCCTGAGAAGTGCTAAGGTCCCCCTTCTGTCCTTACCACATTCTACACAGGAACAGTAGAGACCAGCAACATATCGGTCTGGTATGGTAACTGCTTTGCCTCTGACCAGAAGACCCTACAGAGAGTAGTAAATACAGCTGGGAAAATAATCAGAGCCTTACTCCTACCTACACAATACCTATACAAGTAATGTTGCCTGTACCGAGTTGACAAGATAGTCAAACATCTCACCCAACCTGCCTATAGCCTGTTTCAACTGCGGACATCTGGAAAATCTATTGTAGTATGCGTTGCAAAACTACCAGAAGCTGCAAGAGCTTTTTCACACATGCCATCTGGCTACTCAACTTGCTCTGACAATACAGAAAAAAAATACTGATCTGTCACAACTATAATGGTAGAACCACACACCTCTTGTCTTGGGCATTAACCAGACTAGTCATGTGCTATTTATTCTTTCTCATCACTTGGGCACGTTATATTTATTACAGACAGTTTACATTCTTGGCACTTGTGCACTAAACCTTACAATGTGAACAATTATAATGCAATAAGTCTATGTACTGATTTTTGCCTTTTTTGTGTCTATTGTGTTATCTATGTGTATTGTTTTTTGGTACTGTCTAGTCTACTGTCTATTGTTCTGTCTATGTGTTACCTGTCTTGCCTGCTGACTGTTAAATGTTACACCTGCACTCCATGTTAGCCTCTGGAGAAATGTAATTTCGTAATAATTTGCACCTTAAAGACAATGAAAGACAATTGAGTTCAGTTTGACAATGAATATGAATTATGAATATAACTTGAATGTAACCTTATGAGTTGTCTCATCTCCAAGGTAAGTACACTGTATAAAACCTTATTATATATTTACATACTATTTCTATTATGTTTTTATACAATATTTGTTATTTAGAAATGTATTTTTATTATTTGATAAGATGAAACATAAAAAATGGGGTGGCATTTTGAGGGTTGGAGCGGATTAAGGGCATTTTAAGTATTTTCAATGGGGAAAATTGATTTGATGTGTGAACAAATTGAGCTACGAGCTCGGCCACGGAACAAATTAAACTCGTAGGTCAAGGTACCACTGTATACCATATTTTTGAGTCTGTAAAAATATTTTTTCTTTGCTTTTATGTGTAAGTTTACTAACACTTTTAACAATATGTGAGACTGTTTTCAGCTTTGTTGAACAGCCAGACCTCTGTGACTGCATCAGGAGGACAAATCAAAGTTGTATCAACCAGCAAAGTGCATATATGTAAAGTGAACACATTTTTAAAAATCATGTAATCTTTATCATAATATAGACAAGCATATATTTCAAGCTATTGCATCAAATTTATGTATATTTAACTCAACTGTTGGACATAGTTCTGAGTAAACTTGTTAATAACCAACTCCTGCACTCTGATCAGGCTTGTGTTCCTTAAACTTACTGCAGCTGCCATTGACAATATGGTTCGTTTTAATAAAATAAAAATAATGTTGGGGTTAAGAGTTCACTGATCATTGTCACTTAACTTATACATTTAAATAGGGACTTATTTATGCAGTCTGATTTGTACAAATGTACAAAGATTTTATTATCGTACATTTTATTGTTGTATTTTGGTTATTACTTTAATATAACTTCAGACACCATTGTTAATATTTTAATGTTCAAAAAAAGGAATTTTAAGACTTATACTTTAATGAGAATGGAATTGCTAGGAAATAATTTACAGGAAAGCATATACTTTCTAGTATTTAAGTTTTATATAAAAACAGACCCCTCCAACTTATGACTAGCAAAGTTAACTATGCAACAGCCACTAATGCCACCCTAATTAAATACTTCAGCATAAACCAACCTTCCTGTAAGTATTCCTGTAAGTTTTTCTACATTTATTTTGGTCAAGTAACAAATTAAACAATATGAAGAGTGTAATGTCTAGATTAGACATGTACCTTAGTGTAAAGAGAACGTCTCTAGGTTACGAATCTAACCCTAGTTCCCAGAGGGAACGAGACGCTGCGTCGTAATGATTTGGGAACACCCCTGCATTGTCCGCACTCTGAACCACATGTGAAATCTGACCAATAGGCAAGTCGTGACGTCTTTGGCGGGCGATGTCGCGTAAACCAGGAAGCTACAAATGGCTGCGAGATGGTAGCGACGCTAGCTTCTGCAAGAGAGAAGGTAAGCGCCACAGGCATGCAGGGAGTGTGGCACGGAGACGCAGTGTCTCGTTCCCTCTGGGAACTAGGGTTACATCGAGAGAACTCGAGCTGCGTCGTAACGGTTTGGGAACGAGTGTCCAATCACGCCACACTGACCAGACCCTGCCTAGTGTGTGAGGGCCTCGGCACATGCATGTAGGAGTGGCTCTATGGTCAAGGTCAGCGGACAAACCGGACAAAGGTCAGCGGGGTGGACCAACCCGCAGCGTCACAGATGTCCTGGAGTGACACTCCAGTGGACCAGGCCGTAGAGGCCGCCACACTCCGGGTGGAGTGAGCCCTGACCCCGAGTGGTGCGGGGAGGCCAGTGGACTCGTAAGCCGACACATCATCATCCACTACCCACCTGCTTAACGTCTGCTTATTGGCCGGGAAGCCCTTCCTATTAGGGCCATAGCAGACGAACAGCTGCTCCGACTTCCTCCATGGACTCGTCCTGTGGAGGTAAGTGTCCAGTGCTCGCAGACTGGACAGAGTCGTTTCTGTCGCTCCTGGTCGGGGGCTATGAACGGAGGAGGGCAGAATTCCTGTAACACGACAGGTCGTGTGGGAGCCATAGGCACCTTAGGTACGTACCCAGGTTTCGTGTATAGAAACACTCTGGCCATGCCAGGGGCAAATTCCAGGCGGGACGGGGCTATGGACAGAGCCTGTAGATCCCCAATCCTCTTCAGGGAGGAAATTGCCAAGAGGAAGGCGGTCTTAACCGACAGGAACCTAAGGGCCACCTCGGCTAGGGGCTCGAAGGGGGGGCTCAGATAGAGCCGCCAAGTCCCAGACAGGCACCCTGGGTCTCCTTTACGTAGGAAACGTGTCACCAGAGGGTGCCTACCCAGCGACTGATATATGCCGCGATGGCGGACACATAAACCTTCAGGGTTGAAGGGGTTAACCCTGTGGCAAACTGCTCTTGTTAAAACTCCAGAACTGAACCGAACAGGCAGTTAACTGGGTCCAAGACACAGTACTCACATCATGATGTGAACAGTCGCCACTGTGCGGCGTACGACCTCCTCGTAGAGGGAGCTCTGGAGTGGAGAAGGGTCTCTACTACCTCGGTAGTAGAGACCACCTGCTACGAACTGTGCCCCCTCAGGGGCCACAGCCATAGCTTCCACAACTCCGGGCGGGGGTGAACCAGGGTTCCGCCCGCCTGCGAGAGGATATCCCTCCTGGGAGGAATTTCCCATGGAGGGCCCTCAAGTAGGGACACCAGGTCCGCAAACCATGGCTTGCCCGGCCAGGAGGAACCAGGAGGAGACGGACTCCTTCCCAGTGAACTCTCTCCAGAACTCCAAAGAGTAGTGCGATTGGGGGAAAGGCATAGCCTCGGCCACGACTGTACCATGGTATATAGCCCTAACGGCTGAGAACCAGAGGGGGCAGTGCGAAGTCTCCCGGGTCGCAAAAAGATCCACCTGGGCTCTGTAGTACCTCCGCCATA
Organism: Silurus glanis; assembly: GCA_014706435.1. Taxonomy (NCBI): domain Eukaryota; kingdom Metazoa; phylum Chordata; class Actinopteri; order Siluriformes; family Siluridae; genus Silurus; species Silurus glanis. The sequence goes on from JAAIIK010020256.1 coordinate 853,007, forward strand.
CCTGCTCCACCACCTCGGGGTGGAGTCGCCATTCCCCAGGCCTCGGCCCTTGTCTCGACAGGGCGTCTGCTCTGACATTCAACCGTCCCGGGATGTAAACGGCTCTCGATGGGAGGAGTTTGCCCTGGGACCACAAGAGGACCTCTCGCGCCAGTTTGTACAAAGGGCGAAACCGGAGGACCCCTGGCAGTTGATGTACAAGACCACCGCAGTATTGTCCGTGTGGACCAACACATGGTGATCCCTCAGGTCTGGGAGGAAGTGTTTCAACCCCAGAAACACCGGCGTCATCTCTAGGCAATTTATGTGCCACGAGAGATGTGGGCCGCTCCACAGACCTTGGGCGGAGTGGCCACTCATGACCGCTCCCAACCCCATGAGGGAAGCGTACGTCGTTAGCGTTACGCAACGACAAGGAGTCCCTAAAATGGGGCCTCGGGACAGAAACGTTGGGTCCTTCCATACAACCAAGGCTCGAAGGGCACGCCGCGAGACCTTGATAGTACGATACGGATTCCCTCTGGGAGAGAACCCTCTGCCCCGGAGCCACCACTGGAGGGGCCTCATGTGGAGGAGGCAATTATAGGAGGGCAATTATACTGGATGCTGCAGCCATGAGACCCAGCAGCCTCTGGAACTGCCATACAGTGAGTGGCTGGCCTTCTCTTACTCTCCTGACTGCGGTGAGGATGACTTCAATCCGGGCGGGAGACAACCGTGCCCGCAACCTGGCCGAGTCCCACACCACGCCCAAAAAAGTGGTTCTCTGTACTGGAGAAAGCGCACTCTTCCCGGCGTTCAGTTTGAACCCCAGTTCCTTAATGCAGGCGAGAACGACATCTCGATGCCGAACTGCCTGGCACTCTGAATGAGCCAATATCAACCAGTCGTCGATATAATTCAAAATGAGCTGGAGCCGCAGCGGGGTCAGTGCTGTGTTCACGCATTTTGTGAAGGTATGGGGCGAGAGTGCTAGGCCGAATGGGAGGACCCGATATTGGTAAGCTTTGTGAGGAGTCCACGGGCTCGCTAGCATCCATCACCTCATCCTCTTCAGAGGGAGAGACATGTAACACCGTGCTGCACGTGCCGGGAGAAGAAGCAGACATCGGGCCTGCTTCCCCAAAAGAGCAGGTGCTCAATTCAGCAGGAGAGGCCTCATCTGACTCCAAACCCGCCGCTAAATCGGCCCGCAAGCCCCACGTGCGCCGATGTCGCTTTGCCTCGGCAAGAGCGGGACCGGAGCCGCAAGGGAGAGAGCTCCTCTCGAAGAGGAAGAGCAAAGCGTGCGCATAGCCATCTGGCCGCAATGCAAGCAATCGTCTCCCTCGAGAGCCGATTGAGCATGCTCCACTCCCAAGCAAACAATGCACCGATCGTGCGCATCCTTCCCCGTAATGAAACGGGGACACGGATGAACACATTCACGGTATTTTTGCTTGCCAGCCATCACTCAGTCAGAAAAACACAGCTAAACAGCGCTTACCTGAACGAGCAGAAGCTAGCGTCGCTAGCCATTTGTAGCTTCCTGGTTTACGCGACGTCGCCCGCCGATGACGTCACGACTCGCCTATTGGTCAGATTTCACATTTGGTTCAGAGTGCGGACAACGCAGGGGCGTTCCCAAAGTGTTACGATGCAGATTGAGTTCCCGAAGGGGAACAGTGATAAGTTTTATAGTCACAACCAGTAACAAAAGAAAATGCGCTATGAGAAGGGGGTGTCTATATATAATAATCAGAAGTTTGAGTCAAAATTTGACTCAAGTACAATTAATACTACTCATGAAAATAATTACTAAAGTACAAGTAAAAGTAATCATGTTTAATGTTACTTGAGAAGGAGTAATAAAGTGCTTAATGAAAAGACTACTCAAGTAGTGAGTTACTAGTTACTTTGATTAAAATGAAGGATAATACTATCAGCTATTAGACTACATTGAGACCTGTAGGCCACACCCCTTTTTGAATGTCTGTTATGTTTATATGAAATAAAAACTGTAGGTTGAAGATAAATCAGAATATTCCAGTCCTGTAATGGGTACAATAACATAGAAATAATAAATATCTCTCTCATACACACACACACACACACACACACACACACACACACACACACAAAAAAAACAACACCACAATTTTCCTAACAAGTTTGTGTCTTTATTTTCACATTAACACAAAACTGTCAGCATATGCATTTAAAGAAGACAAGAGAGATCAACAGAACAGAGTAGGTAACTGAACAGAAAGGAAAGTGTGGGTGTAAAGTGAGTGTGTGTTTGTATCTGATTGTGTGTGTGTGTGTGTGTGTGTGTGTGTGTGTGTGTGTGTGTGTGCGCACACATATTTTGTCTTGAACTGTCACTGTATTTCTCAATTTTACAGTTTAATTTTACCATTAACTGACTCTTGAAACATTAAAGATCAAGACTGCATATTCACAGTTTTTCCCAAATGCTAAAACACAAAAGCCAATCCTCTAAACCAAATGACCAGTTGTCTAAACACATTTACTAAATCTAGCCATCATTTTCCAATATCATAAACACATTTCACATGAAGACACAATTCACAAAACACAATCCTCCGTTCTCATAAATCTTAACACATTTTTCTTTGCTAAAACACAAGTTGCAAAAGAACTCTGCTCATATTCTCAAATGAAAGCTCATGTGATGCAAAATGCTTGCCACAGTCAGCAATATTTGAACACAATGAACACACCTGGCATCATTCATTACACACAACGACTCAAAATTGAAGACACTTGTTGCTAATGCTGTGACCACATGTACAAAAGCAAGTTCAGAGTGCACAGTTTGCTGAAGATTCCAAACAAACACAATGGATGAAGGCAGAGTCAGGGGAAGAGGAATTCGAGTCAGAGGAGGGAGAAGAGCTGGCCATGGAAGAAGAGGAGCAGGCCAAC
>JAAIIK010020256.1:867659-887886 GCA_014706435.1 Silurus glanis
GGAGGATTGTGTTTTGTGAATTGTGTCTTCATGTGAAATGTGTTTATGATATTGGAAAATAATGGCTAGATTTAGTAAATGTGTTTAGACAACTGGTCATTTGGTTTAGAGGATTGGCTTTTGTGTTCTAGCATTTGAGAAAAACTGTAATAACTCGCATGGCTAGGATTTATTAGAGAAAAGATTCTTAGATGACAATGTGTCAGGAATCCACCTGCCACGCCCCCTTCAGTGGCTGTCATTGCCTCCGCGTTCTTCTAAGCTCTCGGCTTCATTGGGCACAACTGAGGCTCATTCATCTAATCGGCCGCGGCTCCTATATAAACCCCTCATTCACCCACACTCCCTGTCTGTTCCCTCTACGTACCTCGCCTCTCGGAATCCTCACTCTGGAACACTTACTGATCATTAGACAAGACACATGTCATTCAAGATATACAGGAATTATGAAATCTTATAACTTTGTTTCTTATACTGTGTAAAGTTCTCTGTTTACTTTGAACTATTTTTTTTATTTCGATTAGTGCACCTTTAAATATAAGAAAATAACAGAAGTAAACATTGGCAAGCAAGGAGAAACTGGAATTAATTCAAATCTACTTTGAGGAAGGACATTCATATGCAGTGATTTTGGAGATGCTGCAGTATATCATGACAAAGATTATTTTTGTACACTTTTACACATACATTCCAACTTTCTCCTGCCACATACTGTTACTTCAGCCACTTTAAGGCTGATATCTATAACTGGCTTTACCCAAAGCTTTCCCATCTAAGAAATTTCACTGTGAAGGACATTGTTATTGTTCATTACAAGTCCAAAGATAAAGACAACTTTCTTGTTAATAATTGTCAGGGATCCCCCTGCCACGCCCCCCTCGGTAGCTGTCAGGGATCCCCCTGCCACGCCCCCCTCAGTAGCAGTCACGCTGCCTCGTTAGGCCGCGCCAGCCTTGATTGCCGACAGCTGTGACTCGTTAAGGATAGACTATATAAACTCACGTTCTCGAGTCACAGGCTGTCGGTTCTTGAATGTCAAGCTGGTGATCCTGTGTTTCCTCGACCGCCAGCCTTCCACGCTGGTTCCGCATCCTGACTCGTCTCCTTTGTGGATTACTCTTTGCCGCTGGAGTTTCCTTCTGTTTCTGGGTTTACGCTTTCCTTTGGATTACCCGTCCCACGCGGATAGAAATTTCCCCACTGTGGGACGAATAAAGGTTTATCTTATCTTATCTTATCTATACTTTGGGTTGGTGACTCTTCGCATTTGTGTGTGTTTTTGGTTGTGTTCGAAATAAAACAATGATTGAGTTACTTCCGCTTCCGGTCATGATCGCCACCCTGACAGAAGAACCGACCGAAACTGGATTCGCCCTTCTGCGATCTCAACCGCGATGGTTCGGCAGCCGAACCCACCTTCGGATTTTCCCCGGAAGCTCCGTGCCACTCCTCGCGGGTCAGGTTGCGCCACGCCCCTCCGAGAGCACGAGGGGATTCCTGGCGCGTTTCTCCTGGCTCGATTTTTACGGAGCATCAGCGAATACGTGGAGGTAAATTTTTCCCGATTTCCCTCGGAACGAGCCAAGATCGCTTTCTGTATTTCCCTCCTGGCTGGTGATGCTCTCTCAATAGCCAGCACGCTGTGGAGCGCCAAGGGAAACGATCTTGGCTCGTACACCGACTTCATCAGGTTTCTCCTGGGGATGTTTGGGAAGGAGATGGCGGACCTACACTATAGCTCTCTCAAATCTGAGATGGCTCCATCCCGGAGTTCTACAGAGCCCCGTTCCAAGGTCCACTCAGCTTCAGAGTTCCGCCGAGGGTGTCGTACCGCCGCCTGGCCGCGAAGAGGTTGTCGTACCACCGCCTGGCCGCGAAAGGGACGTTGTACCACTGCCTGGATGCGAAAGGAACAGCATACCGCCGCCTGGCTGCAAAGAGGTCGTCATACCGCTGCCTGGCCACGAAGAGGTCATCGTAACGACGCCTGGCCGCGAAGAGGTCGTCATACCGCCACCTGGCCACGAAGAGGTTGTTGTACCGCCGCCTGCCCGCGAAGGGGACGTCGTACCGCCGGCCCCAGGCCCCTCAAAAGGCGACGGCTTGCCCCAAGCCTCCCTAATGGCGAAGGCTCGCCTCCAAGTCTCACTGAAGGCAACGTCTCGCCCCAAAGTCTCACTGAAGGCGACGTCTCGCCCCCAAGTCTCCCTTAAGGCGACGTCTTGCCCCCAAATCTCACTGACGCGACGTCTCGCCTCTAAGCCTCTCCATTCCAGATCTCCATGGTGGGCGTCGCTCCGTTCCAGATCTCCGTGATGGGCGTTGCTCCGTTCCAGATCTCCGTGATGGGCGTTGATCCGTTCCTGATCTCCGTGATGGGCGTCACTCCGTTCCGGACCTCTACAGAGGACGCCGCTTCGACTTGGTCTCCTCCTGGTTTTACCCTGTCCCACGGCGATGCTAACCGGGCCTCCTTTGACCCTGGGCGGTTGGAGAGGCCTTCCTTGGAGTGCCCTGGCCCGCCTGGTGTAGGTGGGTTTTGGGGCGTCGGGTGTCGCCCCTGGAGGGGGGGTACTCTCAGGGATCCCCCTGCCACGCCCCCCTCGGTAGCAGTCACGCTGCCTCGTTAGGCCACGCCGGCCTTGATTGCCGACAGCTGTGACTCGTTAAGGATAGACTATATAAACTCACGTTCTCGAGTCACAGGCTGTCGGTTCTTGAATGTCATGCTGGTGATCCTGTGTTTCCTCGACCGCCAGCCTTCCACGCTGGTTCCGCATCCTGACTCGTCTCCTTTGTGGATTACTCTTTGCCGCTGGAGTTTTCGTCCGTTTCTGGGTTTATGCTTTCCTTTGGATTACTTGTCCCGAGTGGATATACTTTGGGTTGGTGACTCTTCGCATTTGTGTGTGTTTTTGGTTGTGTTCGAAATAAAACAATGATTGAGTTACTTCCGCTTCTGCATCATGATCGCCCCCCTGACAGTAATATACTTCTGATGGGAAAATTTTATATACACAAATTGAAATACTTAAAAGTGAAACTAATGTTTTTTTGTATTTTATAATGAGTTTATTCCTTTCACAAAAGCCCTTAAAGTGATTAAAAAGAAAAATGCAATAAATCTTTTGTCCTTTATAGAAAAATATGATTTACAGAATAAACCATAGCCCGGTTTATTTTTATCCTTTATTATTATTATTATTATTAATTTTTTTTATTTATCTATTTTTTCCCTCTTTTCCCTAAATATGTGTATATATTTATATTTTCATGCACCTGTTCTGTGTATTGTAATGTAAATTGTACTTGTTATTGCCACATTGTTTGTATATGGCTAATTGCTTAAAAATTAATAAATATATAAATAAACCAGAACAGGAAAAGGCAGGGTGGCAAGAATAATCACAGGGACATGGAATGCCAGTGAGATAATCTGACAGGGAGTAAATGTCATAGGTATGCTTAAATACTGATTGGCGCTTAAAAAAAAAAAACGGCAAGATGGCCGCCGACCCGGAAGCACGAACCGTGAAACCGGAAGTGAGTGCCACAAGCCCAAAAGATCCTGACACAAAGAAGCTTTGAGGATGTATTTGGACTGTACTTAATGTTAACAGTCTGCTACAATGACTCAGGACTACAGGTTGCATTTGATAACCTATCATTGGATTATAATAATTATAATAAATTTAATAAATGGACATTCAGTGCCACCTAGATGAGGATGGGTTCCCTCTTGAGTCTGGTTTGAGTCTGGCATCTCAGCAACAAACTTACAATTATAAAGAACAATCTTATTCATACTTTATTACTGCATTATATATGGAAAATTGCTTTGAGACAATATCCATTAGTTATGAAATGCTTGTAATCATACTTCAGTATACCATAGTAACATCATCATCATCATCATCTTCTCCCGCTTATCTGTAATTCGGGTCGCGGGGGCAGCAGTCTAAGCAGATTCCCTAGACACTTCTCCGTGTCCAGGGATCGGGCTGTCAAGGCCCCCGCCTTCGACTGCTGCCCGATCCTCTCAGCACCGGTCCCCTACGGTCCCTCCTGCAGGTGGTGAGCCCACGGGAAGGTGGCCCCACGTCGCTCCGACGTCACGGTCCTTGATTTATTTTTCTCGTAAGGGTCCCCTGGAGCATAGAGGGTTAAGGGCCTTGCTCAAGGGCCCAAGAGTGGCAGCTTGGCGATACCGGGGCTTGAACCCCAGACCCTCCGATCGATAACCCAGCGCCTTAACCGCTGGAGCCACCACTCCCCCGTATACCATAGTAACATCTGATAAAAAGACTTAAAAAATACCGAAGCAGCAGACTTTGGGAAAAGTAATATTTGTGCCATTCTCAAAACTTTGGCCACAATTGTAATTAGTTATAACTATAACTTTAACTGTCCCTATTCAGTTTGATAGATTGAGTTGAGAAAATTATAAGACAATATTGGCACCTCATAATTTTACACATTGGCTAATTCCTATGATGCCAGTTCCATGGACAAACAAGCCACTGCAGCCAGCAATAATTTGTGAACCTGTGCTGTTCCTTGTTTGCACAGCAGGCCACATGTTCACCATTTCTTTCTCCTATTTTTTTTCCCAAGGACACTGCAGTTAATCACCAGACAACTGGACCCTTGCCCAGTCAAGTCTATTGGGTTTTAAGGACAGATTGCCTCTAAAGAAATATTCCTCAGGTATTCTGGCTCACAACAGTGCCACCATTGTAATCATTTACCATCACTCATGATGTAATCTGTTAGTGAAATCCTTTAGTTAAATTTATTTACCATACATTTACATTTAATGCATTTGGTGTAAGCCCTTTTGCTGACAAAGTGCTTTGTATTTTTCTTAATAAAAAAATATACATTATAATGCAGATTCATTAGGACACTTCAGGAAAGGGTCAGTCTTTTGACTTTGTTTGAAGTCTGCCAGAGATTCAGATGTTTGGACATCAAGTGGAAGTTCATTTCACCACCTCTATGCCAGAGGAGTGTCTGAAAGCATATCTACCTGAAAGATAGTGGGACCAGCTGAGCAGTGGTTGAGGATTGGAGAAAACATAGTGAAGGGCAAAGTAAGATTAGTGCTGAAAGGTAGAGGGGTGTTGGTCCACTTTTGGCTTTGTAGGCGAGCAACAGTGTTTTAAATCTGCCACGAAGTTAGTCAAAGAAACTGGATCAATTGCACAGGTGAAATGTTTATAAGCTCTGTTTTTTGTTGTTGTGTGCATATAAATAATTTATTTACAAGACTACCTTGTGTAAGGAGGGTCAGATGTCTTCATGCAGTAAGACCCTGAGAACCGCCATGCAACAAAACAATACTTTTCTAAACTAAGAAGAGGATCTCTTTAATCTGAGGAGAGAAACACATTTGTTTAGCTGCCCTCTCACACATCTTTGACCCCCACACTTTCCCTCCTGTGGATATGGCCGGGTGATAGAACGGTGACTAGGAAGTTCCCAGAATTCAAGCTACTATACTTGTATACTGTAACAATTACATTTTAGTAATGTATAAAGTTTACCTTTTCATGTTTTGGTATCTTTTTAAAGGTCTCAATGTGATTGTTAAATTGATCTCAGACCCATATCAGTAAAACAGACCAAAAATAAAAATTTCCGGTTTGGGTAAAATTATGTCTTACTGATGTGAGGGTTGTCCCGGAGAAGATCTTTATCAGGTGTTGGTTTTTACCCTAGGTGGTATTTGGTTTTAGGTCACCTCCTGTCCCAACAAATACTTTTTTACTGTGTTAGTTTTATTACTTTGAATGTACAAGTGTTTATGATGGTTTGGGTATTTAAGGAAATTTGTCGAAAAACTCAGGGGAGCATTCTGTAGTCAGAACTTCCCAAACAGTCTCTATTGCCAGGTACAGTGACTCTTTAACTATTCTTTTGTAAACTGCATTGCTAAACTATTTGGTTTTATGCTGATCATGTTGTGTGGCTTTCTTCTATTATTTGTTTTAACTTTAACATTTGTTTATTGATCATTGCCTGGTAAATAAATGTCCTACAATCCAATGCCAACAATCCACTACGTTTCTGTCAAGCTTATCAACCTTAACAGAAGATAAGATACTGCAAGTCATTCAATCTTGCAATCCCACCACCTGTCCCTTCAACTATGCTTCAGACAATCACACAAGATCTCCTGCCCTTCATCTCCACAATCATCAACGGGTCATTAACATCTGGCTATGTACCAACTACCTTCAAGCAAGCAAGGGTCATTCCCATCTTGAAGAAACCTGCTCTGGAGCCATCAGATATTAACAACTACAGACCGGTATCACTTCTCTCCTTTCTTTCTAAATCTCTGGAACGCACTGTTTTTAACCAACTGTCTGTCTATCTCTCACAAAACAACCTCCATGATCAGTCAGTCTGGGTTCAAAGCGGCACATTCCACAGAGACGGCTCTTTTGGCTGTTTCTGAGAAACTGGATGCTGCTCGGTCAGCCAAGATGTCATCTGTCCTTATCTTCCTCGACCTTTCAGCAGCATTTGACACAGTCAACCACAAGACTCTTTAGTCAACTTTAGTCTACCTGGAAGGTCGCTCATACCAGGTAACATGGAGGGGATCCACATCTGCCCCGTGCAGACTCACCACTGGTGTCCCACAAGACTTTGTACTTGGTCCCCTCCTTTTCTCCCTCTATACCCACTCCATTGGTGAAGTCATATCCTCACATGGGTTTTTACCACTGCTATGCAGATGACACTCAACTAATCTTTTCTTTCCCTCCATCAGATACCACGGCATCTGCTCGGATTTCTGCATACTTGACAGACATATCTTCATGGATAAGTGCTCACCAACTAAAACTCAACCCCAGCAAAACAGAACTGCTAGTCATCCCAGGTGATTCATCTTCAGGTCAAAATCTCCAAATAACACTTCATGTCAAACACAAGACGTTGCACACCTTCATCATGCAGCTCTTCAGAAACTCTCCCTCGGTAAATGGCCAGGATGATTTGTCTCTGATTCTCCACTGCCACAATAAAACTTGCTTTCACAGCAGCTTCACTTTGTGATTTTGCTCTGGTGAAAAACGTCTGCTGAAATGTCAGATTCTTCTTTAACTCTTCTACTTTCTGCTCTGCATTCAGGTTTTTCAGCTTATCCTGATGTTTTGTGTCATAGTGACGTCTTAGATTAAATTCTTTAATTAAGTTAACCGGCAATGTCAGTAAACATATACTCAGAATCCTATTAGTTTTGAAAGCCTCTGTTTTCAGAATCAACTTTTCTCTTCGCCATTGTGAGGGGCTAGCTTCGCAGTAACTTTACAATAGGGTTGTGCTACAGCAGTGATCACACGTAGGTAGCGGGAGTAACTCAATCATACTTTATTGTACATTCAGCACACAAACACAAGTCTGGGAGAGTTACGAACCGGAATGCGGGTATAGTCCATAATGCGGGGATAATCCATAAAGCGTGTAGGATCCGGAACGCGTGTGTACTCTGTTAAGCGGGTAGGATTCGGAACGCGTGTGTAATGCGTAAAGCGGATATCATCCAGATAGCGAGTGTAATCCGGATAGGCGAGTATAATCTAAATAGCGAGTAATATCCTTAGAGTCGGAACCAGGATCGAGAACCAGCAGGGAATACTGGCGGTCAGGGGTCCGGTAGATCACTGTAGCAACCAAGTAGGTCTGACATCGAGTGAGGTCGGAACGGGACCTTAAAATGGGGAATGGTAACGAGAGACAGGTGTCGGCGATTAGCGCCGGGAGCGGCTGAAAAAAGGAGGGAGGTGTAGCAGGAGGATCCCTGACAGGTTGTATACATCAACAGAAGCTTGACTTGATTGACGCTGGAATGTTCCCAGGTAGCCTTGCATTCGGCAAGTCAGCTGAAGCGCTGCATAATGGGATCTGTAATTTGTGTGTTATCAGCGATTCATATCGCCGGCCCATTAATAAGTAGCATTAAATATATGTAGCATTAAATGAAGCTAATCCTCCTGGGTATAGTTACATACACCAACCCCGTCTAAATGGCAGAGGAGGTGCAGTCGCAACTATTTATAATAATAATCTAAGCATCACACAAAAGACTAAACACAAATGTAAAACATTTGAAGTTCTTTACATCAACATAAAATATTCAGTGTCCAAAAGCAGGTCCAGTCAGTCAATTTCATTAATTATTATTTATAGACCCCCAGGGCCCTACTCTGATTTTCTCATAGAATTTGCAGATTTCATCACAAATTTAGCTACTTCTTTAGACAAAGCAATAATTGTTGGTGACTTTAATATTCATTTTGATAATCAGGAAGACTCCTTAAGAGCAGCAGTTGTGTCCATTCTAGATTCAGTTGGAATTAATCAGAATGTTATAGGACCCACTCATAGCGGTGGACACACTCTTGATTTGTTGTTAACACATTGTCATAATTCCACAGTCTGAAGCTATTTCAGACCATTATCTCATCTCATACATTCATGTCAGCTACAGCAGCGCGTTTTATCAATAATCTTCCAGAAATTACGATATTAAATAGATCTCCGTTCGACCCCGCAGAGCTCGACTGGGCCACTAAATACCTAGAATCAACGTTACATTATAATCTAGATCAGGGGTCTCCAATCTTTTCCAGAAAGGGCCAGTGTGGGTGCAGGTTTTCATTCCAACCAATCAATGGTCACACCTGATAGTCATTGAAAAAGAAGATCATTAGATTTGAACAGATAGAATTTGGTGTGGACTTGCTTGGTTGGAATAAAAACATGCACCCACACTGGCCCTTTCTGGAAAAGATTGGAGACCCCTGCTCTAGATGATGTAGCTCCCCTTAACACCAAAATGATCAGGGAGAAAAAATTAGCACAGTGGTATAATGATCATACGCACACCTTAAAACAGACCACTTGGAAATTTGAACGTAAATGGCGTCAAACAAAATTAACAGTATTTCAAATAGCATGGAAGGAGAGCCTCCTAAATTATAGAAAATCTCTTAGTGCTGCTAGATCAGCATATTTCTCCACCCTCATAGAAAATAACAAGCATAATCCCAGATTTTTATTCAGCACGGTAGCAAAATTAACAGGAAATAAAAGCACTGCACTAACATGCACACCATCATTAGGTAGTAATGATTTCATGAACTTTTTTAATAATATAGTTGAAAACATCATGCAAGAAATCCAGACGATTAATAAATTAATTATTGAAGTAACCCTGTAGACAGCAGTGTAATTATAACAGACAAGCAATTACAAAGCTTTACTCCTATTCATGAGAATAACTTAATTTCATTCATTTCCTCATCAAAATCATCAACCTGCATTCTCGATCCCTTGTCTACAAGTTTCCACAAACAGATAATTCCAGAGGTAATTGAACCTGTTTTAAAAATAATAAACTCTTCATTAGCACTGGTTATGTACCTAAATCCTTCAATTATCAACCCCCTAATTAAGAAACCTGACCTTGACTCATGTCAGCTGTCCAACTACAGGCCAATATCAAATCTCCCCTTTATAGCCAAAATTTTAGAAAAGGTTGTAGCAAAGCAGTTATGCTCACATCTACTTATGAATAACATTTTAGAAATGTATCAGTCAGGATTTAGGCCTCATCATAACACAGAGACGGCCCTAGTTAAGGTGGTAAATGACCTGTTATTGGCATCTGATCAGGGTTTTGTCACTTTACTTGTTTTGCTTGACCTTAGTGCAGCTTTTGACACCATTGATCACACTATACTGCTTGCTAGACTTGAGAACGTTGTTGGAATAAAGGGAACAGCTCTTTCTTCGCTCAGGTCTTATTTGACTGATCGCTATCAGTTTGTTGATGTAAATGGTGAGTTCTCCACACTCTCTGAGGTAAAGTTTGGTGTTCCACAAGGATCTGTCTTAGGCCCACTGCTTTTCTCTTTATATATGCTGCCTCTGGGGGAAATTATACATAAATATGGTATTCGCTTCCACTGCTATGCTGATGATACACAGCTGTATATTTCAGCAAAGCCAGATGAGAGAGATCAGCTTAACAATGTTGAGGAGTGTGTAAAGGACATTAGACAGTGGATGCTTAATAACTTTCTTCTGCTCAACTCAGATTAAACGGAAGTACTTTTATTAGGACCACATGCAGCTAGAAGCAAACTTTCCGATTACGTAGCATCTCTGGATGGTGTTTGTTTCAGCGTGTACAACTGACCTTGGTGTTATTATTGACCCTAGTCTTTCCTTTGAGGCTCACGTAAATAATATTACCAGGATTGCCTTCTTTCACCTTAGAAATATTGCTAAAATTAGAAATATGATGTCGTTACAGGATGCAGAAAAACTAGTTAATGCTTTTGTTACATCTAGATTAGACTACTGTAATGCTTTAATGTCTGGGTGTTCGAGTAAGTGCATAAATAAGCTTCAGTTAGTTCAGAATGCAGCAGCAAGAGTCCTCACTAGATCTAGAAAATATGACCACATCACCTGTTTTAATCAGTCTACACTGGATCCCAAATCAAATCTTGCATTGATTATAAAATACTACTACTGATGTATAAAGCACTTAACAGTCTCGCGCCGCAGTATCTGAGTGAACTTCTGTACCAGTATGATCCTCCATGCCAACTTAGATCAAAAGGTGCCGGCTATTTGTTGGTACCTCAAATAATGACAACTACAGCAGGGGGTAGATCTTTCTCTTATAAAGCCCCACAGTTATGGAACAGCCTTCCAATCAGTGTTCGGGACTCAGACACAGTCTCAGTGTTCAAGTCGAGGTTAAAAACATTTATTTAGTCAAGCCTTTTATCAGTAGATTTTTTTTCTTAGGTAAAGGCGCAGATCTGGAGGGAATATGGATATAGAGTGTTTGGTGAACTGGGATATTTGTATGCTGTCGTCCCCTCACTTTCACACGTTCACTCAGGTTTGTTGACGGTGGTGTGGTGGGTCGTCTCTTATCCCAGAGATCCCTCATGTCTCTGTTACCTTCTGGTTCTCCCTTTTAGCTATGCTGTCATAGTGAGTCTTGCCAGAGTCCAAACTGCACAGTGACATTAACTTTCATACAACACATAATAATCCATATCCTTCTCCTCCTGTCACCCCTCTTCTCTTTCTCTCTCTCTCTCTCTCTCTCTCTCTCTCTCTCTCTCGGTCGAGTTAAACATGCTCCTCGGGTTCCAGTGACCACTGTAAAGACATCCGCTAGCTGTTCTGCACATTCCCTGAGAACTTTGCCAGGAATGTTGTTTGGTCCAGCAGACTTCCGTGGGTTAACTCTGCATAGAGTTTTGCTCACTTCAGCTGTGGTTAGACAGAGCACCTGGTCAGTGGGAGGAGGGGTGGTCTTCCTCGCCTTCACGTTGTTCTGTACCTCAAACCGGGCGTAGAAGTCGTTCAGCGCATCTGGGAGGGAGGCGTCACGGTCACAAGCAGGTGATGTAGTCTTGTAGTTTGTGATCGCCTGGATGCCCTGCTACATGCACCGGGTGTCTCCGCTGTCCTGGAAGTGGTTGTGGATTTTCTTTGCGTGTGCGCTTCGCCTCTCTGATAGCACAGGACAGTTTGGCCCTTGCTGTTTTTAAGGCCGCCCTGTCCCCAGTTCTGGTTGGAGCGTGTAGTGATTGTCTTGGAGATGGTCACATCATCAACACACTTGCTGATGTAGCTGGTCACTGATGATGTGTACTCCTCCAAGTTGATGGAATCGCCATTGGTTGCAGCCTCTCTAAACATGTCCCAGTCAGTGCACTCAAAACAGTCCTGAAGAGCAGAAGTAGCATCTTCTGGCCAGGTTTTCATCTGTTTCAGAACCGGTTTAGAGCGTCTGATGAGCGGTCTGTATGCTGGAATTAACATAACAGAGCAGTGGTCTGAGTATCCAAGATGGGGGCGGGGCTTCGCACGATACGCACCATCCAGCGTGTTCGCTCCTCTTGTTGCAAAGTCCACATGCTGATGGAGTTTAGGAAGCACAGTCCTGAGATTCACATGGTTGAAATCTCTGGCGAAAATGAACAATACGTCGGGATGAGCATTCTGCAGGTCGCTAATAGCGCCATAGAGTTCACTCAGTGCCTCCTTAGCATTAGCACTGGGAGGAATGTACACTCAGACAATGTAAACAATGGTGAATTTCCATGGTAAATAAAAAGGTCTGCATCTAACAGTCACAAACTCCACTAGCGATGAGCAGTAGCGTGAAACAAGCACAGAGTTCTTACACCATTCCGCGTTGATATAAACACACACGCCACCACGGCGAGTCTTACCGCACAGAGCCTCGTTTCTGTCGGCACGAAACACGGTTAGCCCGTCTAGCTGGATGGCGGCTTCCGTAACTCTGTCGCTGAGCCACGTCTCCGTGCAACAGTCTCTAAACTCTCGCCGTGTGGTTCGCTGGAGTCGCATATAATCCAGTTTATTGTCCAGGGAGCAGACGTTAGAATAACTAGGACATTGTCTACTAAAATGTGGAAATAACGACTTTTCAAACCATTTTCACCCGTGTTTTCTCCATATAGTGTCTTTATGATAACAGGACGGTGAAACAGTAAAAGCACTGTGGAGAATGACAATAAAACACTGAAAATGACAATAAAACACTCGATTTATTTTATGCAAACTCAAACGAGGCTTATACATCAGCACCCCTCCCCCCCCTTGGGAAGATCGGATCACAACCTGGTTCATCTCCTACCTGTGTACAAACCCCTTGTATGCAGGCAACCAGCTACCTCCCGCACAGTGACGACATGGTCTGATGAGACCAGTGAGGCTCTGAAAGACTGTTTTGAAACAACTATGTGGGAGGAATTGTGCAATCCACATGGGGAGGATATTGACAATTTAACAGACTGGATTATGGACTATATCAACTTCTGTGTGGAGAATACTGTACCCACCAGGACTGTACGGTGTTTTCCCAACAACAAACCGTGGATCAACCCTGATATAAAGACTCTCCTTAAAGAGAAGAAGAGGGTGTTTAAATCAGGAAACAAGGAAGAGCTGAAAACTGTCCAGAGAGAACTGAGAAAGAAGATCAGGGAAGGAAAAGCATGCTACAGGAGGAAGATGGAGGATCAGCTGCAGAAGAACAACGTCAGCGGTGTGTGGAAGGGGCTCAAAAACATCACTGGTCATAAGGAGCCCAGCTCTCAGGCTGAGGGTGACCAGAAGTGGGTGAATGATCTGAATCTATTCTTTAACAGATTTGATCAGCTACCCTCCCCTGCCACCATCCAGTCCCCCCTGCTGCAATCCCCCTTCTCTGCTTCCACAGCAAGCAGCTCCAGCCCCACCTCTCTCTGTACTGCTATGAGCTCACAGTCAATACACAACACACCTAACTTTCCCCCCTGCCGATTCCCTCCAGTCAACACTCCAACCAATACACACTGCCCCTCACAGAAGCCCAGGTGAGAATGGAGCTTAGGAAGATCAAAGCGAGGAAGGCTGCGGGCCCAGATGGCATCAGCTCCAGGCTACTTAAGACCTGTGCAGACCAGCTGTGCGGCATATTGCTGTACATGTTTGACCTGAGCCTGAGGCTGGGAAAGGTGCCACAGATATGGAAAACATCCTGCGTGGTGCCTGTTCCAAAGACGTCGCGCCCAAAAGACTTCGGAGACTATCGACCAGTAGCACTGACCTCGCATCTGATTAAGACATTGGAGAGGCTGGTGCTCACTCATCTCCGACCTCTGGTGAGCCCATCAATGGATCCACTTCAGTTTGCCTACCAACCTGGCATTGGAGTGGAAGACGCAGTCATCTTCCTCCTAAATCGGGCTATTTCACACCTGGAAAAGGCTGGGAGCACTGTGAGAGTCATGTTTTTTTTACTTCTCTAGTGCTTTTAACACCATCCAACCTGCGCTCCTGAGGGATAAGATGGTGTACATGGGAGTGGACCATCATCTGTCTGCCTGGATACTGGACTACCTCACAGACCGACCACAGTATGTGAGAACTCGTGACTGAGTCTGCCATGATTGTCTGCAACACTGGAGCCCCACAGAGAACGGTTCTAGCCCCGTTTCTCTTCACCGTCTACACTGCAGACTTCATGTTCAGCTCAACAACTTGTCACAGAAGTTCTCTGATGACTCTGCCATCGTCGGTCTGATCACGGATGATGATGACAGGGAGTACAGAGGACTTATACAGAACTTTGTGGACTGGTGCCAATGGAGCTGCCTCCAGATTAATGCGGGGAAAACCAAAGAACTGGTGGTGGATTTCCGTAGGCACAAACAAACTTCATCACCAGTGAACATTCAGGGAAAGGACATTGTGAGAGTGGACTCTTACAAATACCTGGGTGTTCACCTAAACAACAAACTGGACTGGACAGACAACACTGAGGTAATTTACAAGAAAGGGCAGAGCAGACTCTTTCTGCTCAGGAGACTAAGGTCTTTTGGAGTGCAAGGAGATCTACTGAAGACCTTTTTTGACTTTATGGAGTGGTCTGCTGGGGCAGCAGCATCTCTACTGCAGACAGAAAGAGACTGGACAAACTGATCAGGAAGGCCAGCTCAGTCCTGGGGATTCCCCTGGACACTGTACAGGAGGTGGGAGAAAGGAGGATGGTAGCAAAACTATCATCATTACTGCAGAACGCCTCTCACCCCCTGTATGAAACCGTTACATCGTTGAGCAGCTCCTTCAGTGACAGACTGTTACACCCTAAGTGTCTGAAGGAGCATTATAAAAGGTTCTCCCTGCTGCTATTAGACTTTACAATCAAAGCTGCTCCCAGTAAACCATTCACCATAATACAACACTGTTATTACTTTTTAGCTGTGCAACAACATTACCTGTGTGCAATATTACATGCAACATGTGAAATATTTCCTGCAATATGTGCAATAATTACCTGCAATATGTGCAATATTACCTGCAATATGTGCAATAATTACGTGCAATACCACCTGTGTGAAAATACTACCTGCAATGCGTACTTTTTTCTTCCCTTATTGTATTTATACATTGTACTGTGTATATACTGTATATTATAGTATGTGTATATTCTTTTATATATTTGCATTTATTATTATTATTTTTTATTTGTATTTCTTTCCTCTGCTGCTTATAGTATGTGTATATTCTTTTATATATTTGCATTTATTATTATTATTATTTTTTTTTTTTATTTCTTTCCTCTGCTGCTGTAACAAAGAAATTTCCCCACTGTGGGACGAATAAAGGTATATCTCATCTTATCTTATCTTATCTTATCTTATCTTATCTTATCTTATCTCTTAATCTTTCTCTTTCACTACCTTTATAACATGTGTATATACAATACACAGAGAAAAGCTCTGAGGAGATTGTGACAATACTTAACATTATTTTAATGTGATTTAGGTGAAATAGGTAGAGGTGATAAAAAAACGTTCATATTTATATCATTTCTAAACATTAATAAAAATAGCGGTGTTTACCGATACCTAAAGAAAGGTGATTCTCAAATTAACATATACATAAATACACTTCTCATAATAACAAAGATAACGTGGAGAAGATCATGTAATCATGTAAGATCATGTAATTTTGCGCCGTTCAGAAAGTCAGTCAGACTCTCGCCGCTTCCCCCCCAGCTCTCCCAACCCCCCCAGCTCTCGGCTCCGACGCATGCGCATAGACACCGCGAACTAAGATGTGTTTGACTTGGAGCTGTCTAAAGTGGCAAAGCACATAGAGATCGTGGAAACTTATGTTTCATCATGTGCTAATGGTGTTGCATCTCCTACCCCAATGGAGGATTTAGAGAATGAAACGTACTATGATTGTTTTGAGAACCTTAATGGGTTGTTGGATTCTTCTGACCGAATATCTACTGCTCTGACTTTACTGGAGGAAGCAGAAAATTCAGTTACTTGCATTGGCGATGATGTTGAAAGCCCATTGATGCGGATGTGTAATGCTAACCAAAGTTTGGATTATTTTGATTACCCATGCCTGACTGAGGATGATGACAGCAATGACAACAGCAGTGATTCTGATGATGTAGAAGTAAAATACATTGCAGGAGGCTGCTACTACCATTTTGGTGTTGCAAATGCAATAATGACAGAGTTAAATTTTGCATGTGACTTGAATGAACAGATTGATATGCTTACACTTCATGTAAATATAGATGGGTTGCCACTTTTCAGAAGCTCTGCTGTGAATCTGTGGCCAATTCTTGGTCGGATTAAGGAACTTGACAATTCAAATGTATTTTTAATTGGATTGTATTCAGGTTTAGCCAAACCTTCCTCAGTGCATGAGTATCTAAAGGAATTTGTTGAGGATTTGAAAGTTGTCATTCAAGCGGGATTAGACTTTAATGGGAAACATTACGAAGTTGCACCACCTGAGGCTTTTATTTCTGTATAAAGGGTCACTCTGGCTACAATGCCTGTGAACGTTGTGTTCAGACAGGTCTATATGTTAATGGTAGAATGACATTTCTAGACCTGACTGCAGAGCTCAGAACAGACTTACAGTTTGAGGAAATGATTGATGAAGATCACCACACAGGAGTATCTCCAATTAAAAATGTAGGTGTTGGTTTAGTGACAAACTTTGTGTTAGACTACATGCATCTTGTGTGCTTAGGTGTTGTAAGAAAGCTTATTTACCTGTGGGTTAAGGGTCCCTTAAAGTGTAGAATGTCAGCTAGAATTCTTTCTGTAATTTCACAACACATGGCCTCATTAAGGGTGTATACACCAAAGACCTTCTCCAGGAAACCCAGATCCCTTTTTGAAGTGGGCATATGGAAAGCCACAGAATTCAGATTATTCCTCTTATATACTGGACCTGTTGTGTTGCGTAATAATTTATCACATAGTTTATACCAACACTTCATGATGCTGTCTGTAGCAATGAGAATCCTTCTTAGCCCAGACTTATGTTCAGAATTTTCTCAATATGCAAGTCAGTTACTGAATGTTTTTGTTGAAAATTTTGAAGAAATATATGGGCCTGAGTTTATTGTCTATAATGTACATAGTTTAATTCATATAGCACAGGATGCAAGTAAATATGGATCTCTAGATCAAATTTCATGTTTTCCTTTTGAAAACTTTTTAGGTAAAATAAAAAAGATGGTACGAAGGCCACAACATCTGGTGCAGCAAGTTGTAAAACGTGTACATGAGAATCAGAAAGTCAAGGCAAAAAAACAGGTGCATAGAGTACCTAAGCATAAAAAACTTCATCTTTCTGGACCTGTTCCTCAGGGATTTGAAGGATGCAAACAGTACAAACAGTACTATGGGAAAAATGTTTCTTTCATGTAAAACAGGTGACAATTGTTTTGACTTGAATGGACAAATATGCCTTGTAAATAATATTTTGTACAGTTCATTTGGGGACATGTATTTTGTGTATGATTTTTTTTTACAAACATAGAAACATTTTCTAATTATCCTATTGACTCTTCAGCTCTGGGAGTCAGACTTGTGCATGGATTAAATGGACAATTTCAAACTGTACCTCTGACTGAAATAACAAAGAAAATGCTGCTTCTTCCATATAATGGAGCTTTTGTAGCTTTGCCTCTGCTACATGACTGCTGACGTTATGCAATTATTTTATCTAGCAAAATGCTGCCTTTTGCTATAGTGGAATTTCTGGATTCTTGGACTGTTGCCATTATCCCAAAAAACTGGTTTACTGGGCCAGAGGAAGAGGAGTGTTACTGGCCACCTTCCTCCACTGTCAACGTAGACCGACTTGTTCGAGAGGGAAGAGGCCCACAAGAAGATTGGTTAAAATTCCAAGTGCGGGTTTTGGGAAAACCTGGTGAGGGTAAAATGTAATTAAATGATTGTTCATTCTTATTTAATTAAGTGTACTTCATTAAACAGAAAAAAGTATTTTAGTGTTATTGTAATTATAGTACCTTGGAATGTGTAAAAAAATAAATGTAAAAAAAAATACATCAATTAATGTAAATTCTGAATGTACACTAAATCATTGTCACATTCCTCTAGCTGATTATCCCACTGCCAGAACAAAGATGCGGAAAGCTGAAGTGACCTCAGCCCTACAGACGGATCCAGAACCAGAGGGAACCAAGTGTAAAAGAAAGTAAGACTCATGTTTTGGATGCGCACCTCAGAATTTAGATGGAAGTAGTAGGTCATTTAGGCATACTATATAGTTGGGAAGTAGGCATATTTGGCATGGGGCTCTTTGAGAAAGTAAAAACTATTGACAATGTGTTGAAAAATACTATGTTAAATAAAAATGTCTTGGTAAATGACATTACACTGTTGCAGAAAAGCATTGAATAGAGATTACGTTAGGTAAAAATTGCTTTAAATGTCAAAATTGTATGCTTTTTGTTTTACTTTGCCAGCATATCACTGCCACAATGCATTTTGTCTAGGTATTTTAATTTGTATTGCACTTTTCACAATACATATTGTTTTAAATAAGTATTAGAGAACATCATGTTGTAATGTCTTTAAACCCCCGATTTTTTTAATCTGTACACCGAAATAGCCATTGAATCATGTCTTGACACCCTCACATTCTGTAAATTTTTTTTTCTCAGGATTTTTTAAAAATTTCAGTAATGTGTGTCCGTGGTCATTTAATCAATTTATAAAAATCATTGTATTTTAAACATTTTAACTTTCCATGTGTTTCACGCGTAAAGTTATTGAAACAGACTCGGACAGTGAAGAATGTCCAGAAATGGCCGTGCCACCACCCCCAAGAAGGCTCCTACTAAAGGGATTTGGGAACAAGCAAATAGCTACACCACCTCTCACAAATGGACCACCACCTCATAAACCTCATACTTCACAGGAAGCACAAGTTCCAACTTGCAGCATCCCAGCACCGACAGGACCTACAGACACTCCCCGCAGACAAGTTCAGCCCAGTGGGTTCTCAGTGAGGGATGGAATGTTTGTTCGTATACTTACAATACTGGAAGAAATAAAAGATTACCAAAAGGTGCAGG
Organism: Silurus glanis; assembly: GCA_014706435.1. Taxonomy (NCBI): domain Eukaryota; kingdom Metazoa; phylum Chordata; class Actinopteri; order Siluriformes; family Siluridae; genus Silurus; species Silurus glanis. The sequence continues at coordinate 886,642 of JAAIIK010020256.1, forward strand.
GTAGCATGATACAGGCACTTCTGCAGCAGAGAGAGCATAATAGGGTGATTCCTGTCTTGCCTGAGGGGGTCACCTTTCCATTAAAAAACGTTTCTGAAGTAGAGGAGGTGAAGTTAAAGCTCTGTGAGTCTGACTTCCAGAAAAATGTGGTGAGTGTTCTTACTTAAGTAAATAGTAGACTTGTAGAATTACCCACTGACTTGATCCCACTCGCTCCTATGCACATTACATCCACCATTTTCTTTTGTGTAAATGTATTTCTCAACTTTAGGTCTCTGTCCTTGGGGAGATTGGAGGGGGGAGCCTCGATGAGTGTGTTCGAAGAACTATGGCATTTGTGATGATAAATGACCTTGCCCGTCAGTTTAACTTCACCGGGCGCCATGGCAAACGCTCATTCCGGAGCCTACGTCTTTTTGACATTTTGTATGGTATTGTGTAATTTTAACATCATTTACTCAGATCAGTTAACAGTTTGGGCAAATGGTGGATTAGAAGGTGCTTACAACCTTGTGATTCTTAGTCTTTTTTTTTTTTTTTATTTTAGATCTGATAGTCCTATGCTCATGTAACTTGCATGCTTTATACATACAAATAATGGGTTGTGCCCTGGTTGATGCGGTAGCATGCTCTACTTTATATAAATTTTTTTTTGCTTTACAGGTAGCCTGAAGCAGAACCCATTGCTGAAAACGGTCAGTAAAAAAGAGCTGGAGACAGCGCTTGGTAAATGGTTCACAAATTCAAGAGACCAAGACGGCAACTGTGCTTTGAGAGCCCAGCGGGACCATGATCGGAGGGCAGTACAGCCGGAAGTGTAAGTCATATAACCTATAGCTAGGGCATTTATATTTATGCACAATTAATAATATTTTATCCCAATGACTGTTTTTGCCTCTGTTTAACTAAGGGAATACTCTACCCTGAAATGAAAAAATATCTTATAAATTACTTATCCTCAAGGAATCCTATACAGTGGCTGAGAGAGCTCAATGCTTTGCAACTTAAGAAAACACATGCAAATAGAAAAAAACACCAGCAAATAAAAAAAAAAAAAAACTTTATCAGTTTGACAACACATGTGCTGCAAACCCCCACAACGCAACCAAGTACAGAAACACGCTGCAAATCCTCACAACACAACCAAACACAGAAACAGGCTGCAAATCCTCACAACACAACCAAACACTGAAACACACTGCAAATCCTCACAACACAACCAAACACTGAAACACGCTGCAAATC